>UXGD01001195.1:0-38333 GCA_900474315.1 Torymus auratus | reverse complement strand
GTAGAATTCACATTTTAGTAAAGTAAGATTGGCATTATCCTTTGAGATGCATTTCAAATAAACAGTAGATTTACTTTGCAACTTATAAAAATGTGATTGCAACTTTTTTTTAAAGTAGTTTCTACTTTTTTTAAAAGTAGTTTCTACTTTTTAAAAAAGTATTTTCTACTTTTTCTTTATCAATTGATTTAACTTGTGCAAAAAAGTAAAATTTTTAATTTATTACAAAAGCCGACTCGTACAACGCCGCGATCAACGCCCTCGACTCCGCTTCATTACGAAAATCAAAAATACCACTGGCCGTCCCAAAATTATACCGCGCATCCGTTATGCATCAGAATTCCTCGTGCGCCCGACACTAGCCGAACCGTCGCTAATAATCCGACGGCGCGCGTGAAGAGAGATGCTCTCGAGACTATTATAAGTACCTCGCGCGCCTCTGACGTCAATTGGCCAAAGATAACGGGTGCTCCGTTCGCGCCGATATCGGCTTATAGCGATGTCTTCTTCTAGCGAAGATTGTGTCTCCGCAGGTGTATATAGGTGAAAAATGAGGTGCGGTTGAGGGTAAGCGATGAAGCCGATGAAGAATGAGTGCAGGCTTTATTTGGAATCTCGAAGGGTAAATAGAGCGAAGGAATAGAAGACGGAAACGCGGCTTTTGGAATTGACAGTTGTGCAGTGTCGGTTAGATCTTTCTGGCTCTTTATTATTCATATTCGCGTGGAAGGTTGATTTCTAATGAATAAACTAAAGAAATCGATGATAAAATACAATTACCGTAAATCAATATCTTAAAATGTTGAAATAGCTCAAAATAATTACATTAAATATTTCCTACTTTAAAAAAATATCTTTTATCATTTCCGACGATACTGTGAATGAATTGATAAATCTTCGATTGTATACTTGAAAGATCAAAATTTATATAAAATGCACAAATTCTTATCGATTGTCATTTTTTCAAACAAGTTAACAAAGAAACCACCAGATAATGTCTCATTGACGTAATTGGTAATAACACTTCAGATGGTGAATCGTAAATTAAATAAACGCTCAGTATTATCAACAATAAATTTTCTTTTCTTTATTTCCAACTCTCATCTCAACGCCCACCATTATCGCTCTCTCAAAAATATAACCCGTCATTAAGAAAGAAAAGAATGTATAAATATATACTTCGGCACCCATAAACACCCACATTGACTCTCCGGAACTAATGAATACTCATTAGTCTCGAAAGAGAGAGAGAGAGAAAAAAAAAGCGGTTCGTTACTCAACGCTACGTATATTATTATTATTAGTCTCAAGTATACATAATACAGCAGCGCGTGTTAAAAGCAAAATGTAAACATAAATTTACCCCGACAGGTGGAAGAGAGAGAGAGAGAGCCGTCGCTATTAATAATTAAGATCGGAACGAGATGGGGCAATTGACAGTTCACGGGAAAATGACAATTAATCACGGCAGATGACCGTGGGGATAGCTTCTTGCGCTGCGCATCATCAGGTGTATATTATAACGTAAGCACAGGCGCCGCGCCGCGTCTTAGCCGGCTTGTTCTACTTGGGACGTCCTTTAGCGCTGCGGAGCGAAGGACTCTCAGATGATACTACACAGAAATGGAAACTCGAATTTTAGTTTTTGTACGTTTATATAGCTAATTTTCCAAATAATACGTGTGTTTAGGATTGCGATAATGCTAAAGTTTATTACTTATTAGACTTTACGAAGCATTGTAATGTGCTTGATGAATTTTTATCAAACCAATTTTTTTCATGATAAGGGGTACGTTATGAGAAAAATACTTGAAATTTTCACGTTATGAAAAAAATTCCTCTCATTATCGAAAAATTTTTGCAACTGTGCAAAGGTTTTCAGATATTGACGTTTAAGTATGGTATATTGTTATATGTTTTTGTAATAATAACCGAAGAAATAATGATATACATTAATTAGAAGGCAAATCGCTGTAAAATAAAAACAAAAGATATTCACAAAATTGGTAAAAATATTTGTAGTTTTTTTTTTATCGCGAAAACGGTTAACATAATGAGACAACAAACTTTTTTATCATCACATAATTCTGTTACAAAAGTACAATCTAAATAAACTTGTTATTTTATTTCTCATCTTCAACGTTTTATCCACTGCTATTATAGCGTGTACAGTGAAATATAAAAACTAACGATAACAGCGAAAACACATTAAAAAGAAAATATAACTTATATCTAAATTTGCATCATTCCTGCTCGTAATTTAATTTTGTTCATGACACAAACTGTACAATCTGTTATGCTTTATCCTGAAACCACATACGCATATTATATTCCCTGCATACACCCAACGTTAAAGCGCACTCCCGAATGTATAATTTATATCCCGCATATTATACGTAATATTTATCTTTCTACACAAGGCATCTTCTTATATCTACGAATTAAGACTATACGTGCTCGGTCTTAGCCTTATCGAGATCAAGGCTCTCTTCTCGTCTCCAAAACATCCGCATACAGACTTTCTAAAACCGACGTTATAGTGAAATTCGAGCGATTTCGCAAACTCTCCGCGGTTGGTCGTCGTCGTCTTTTTCTCTGTTTGTTTTCGCGTATATTATACATACACGCGCTGCTCGTGCAGAGTTACGCAAGAGTCACGATGCAGTACTGAACTTGATAAATCGCTCGACGAATCGCGAAGGTTACGGCCAGATCTATATAGGCGCATCGCAGTGCCAGTGATCTCGGAGGCGTCTGCCGCGTTGGCGCTTTACGCCTCGTGCTATGTATTTGAGTGTAAATCGTAACGTTATCGAGGAATTGTTTATGGTTGAGAGTTTTAGTGCCGCGGCGCAGAGAACGCGACGATATGGATTTTATATGGTTTGCAAATGTGTATATAGGCGACGTTTCGGCGCTGAGATTTTGGATAAACAATGCGGAATTGATTTAGAACTGTTGATGTGTTTATATAGTTTTTTTTTAATAAACCTGATTGTAGGATTAACACTTGAGGATGAGGCATTTTTCAACTGCAATTGACGTCAGTTTGGGTATCGAACTCGTTGATCTGGGAAAGAATATAAAGCTTATCGTTAAAGGTGTATACCGATGGTCTTATTTATAATTAGATAAAGATTATCGTTCAAGATTTGTAAATGACGCTCGAGGCACTTGAAATACTTTGTTGAGAGAGAGGGAGATTCGTTTGACGTAAAACTGTCTATCTCTTATCAAGCAATATATCCTTCTATCAGTTTCTTATATGTACGCTTCTTCAAGTTGATTCGAGCTTAATTGGTAAAAGGAGAATTGCAAAAATAGTCATTTTATTGTATAGGAAAGTTTTCTCAATCGGAAAGCTAATAGAGTTATGGAATTCATCTATATTTAAATAAGTTTTAAATGCGGCTCAATTAAATAATGAGTTGACGTCACGAATTTCTTTGTTCTTTATTCCAGTAATTACAATTATTTAAAATGCGTAAAATGTTCTTATCTATAAATTGCTGTGAATTTTACGTGAAATTGGAAGAATGCAATACCAATGCTATATTATGCCGTAAAATGTGTCTTTACGGACGGACGCGAGACCTAACATCGAATTTTACTACATAGCATATTAAAAAATTATATTTGCCACTCGGACGTAAACTGTCACATCCTAGCTCATATGATCGCGCGACATAGTTTGGCCGGCTATTCGAATAAATTTCGAATAAAAACCATAACTTTTTTACTAGACTAAACCGTTGCTCAAGCAAAATTTCTGTTTCATAATTTTCTTAAGCACATTTTACAATAATGGATGAACAGTATATTAATAAATGGGTTAAGCTATTGTTTACCATTAATTAATCAACATTTGCAAATACGTGATACATTAAAATCTGCTTGCAAATATTTGATATTGAGAATTGAATTGTATTAATTACACAGCTTTATCGTTAATTAATTAGTTAACATTAATCCATGTATATGGTCAAAGACTAAATATTGGATACCTGATTTTACTTATTAATATCATTGATTATATTGAAATTATCCTAAAAATTAAAAGGTATAATAAGTATATATTTCTAATAATACTGTTTATTATATATTTCGATGTTAATTCCTAAAAGATATAAAAATATTCTTTTTAATTCTAATTCAAATTTCAATTATGTAAAATACTATATTATTATAATTTATATTAGGAAATATATATATGACAACTGCATAAAACAATGACTGACTCGGCAACGTTTACTTTTTACAGAATAATTAACATACATCAAAACAATACATTTCCGCGACAATACATAACCCAACCCAGTATTCACTTCGAACCTCTTACGGCAAAGTATCGAATCGCCGTTCTCTTAACAATAACTGAAAATCCGTATATATCCTTCAATGACAAAACGCCTCCTCGCCGCAAAAACAGATAGCCAGTCGATCCGTCCAATCGCGTACCTATATATCCCGTACCTAATGGTCAGACAGAGGAAAAAGAAACATCGATATAGCCGCCCACTCGATATAGCGTGCCGCAAAAAAGATATCCATCTGCGCGCTACCTGACGCCCGGGCGTATAGGGTAACGAATACGCTCTCGATAGATAAAAAAACCTTTCTCCCTCTAACGAACAATAGCACGTTAATGTTCGTGACGTGTCTCTCAGATATATATAAGTACTGAATTAGAACGGTCGAGCGACGAGCAACAAGAAGCGGTGGTGAGAGAGAGAATTATAATTATATGCACATCGAGCGGGTTGGTGTCGTAACGGGCTGCGCGCACGGAAAGGAATTATGAGATAGCGAGATCGAGATACGTTTTTCCATCTTTCTGTACGCTTGATTCGAAGAATCGACGGCTCGCGTCGGAGAATGCAAGGTCTGGAGATACACGTTGGATAGTTGGATTTCCACGAATGAGTAAAGCTGTGTGAGATAAGGCATCTAATAATGTTCAATAGTTGAGGAAAAATAATTTTACAATAAATATCTTCGTGTTGTCGGCGTGTTGCTGATGATTAAATATAGTTTGATTCGGTAGGAAAATATCAAGATACAATGATTTGAAAGATCAGAATAGAGTTTTTATAATGACTTACAATGATTTAAATTATTTTTAAAAACTTGTACATCGAACAAAAAACGCTGCCAATTCGTTGGTTAGTTTAGCATCCTCCAAGTTCCAACTTGATCTGTCGATTCCTTATATTAATTTTTAATTATTAGTTTTACATCAAAACTACAACATGTAAAGAAATATGTTCTCAAAATGAAAAATTGAATGAAAAAATATGCTCATACAATCGTCGGTAACAGGGCGGTTTAAGTCTTTAACCTATTACGGATTTTTACAGGTGGGCCTTTGTGTCGAAATTGCTGTTATTAATAATAATAATAATAAATATAAAAAAAAATGTTATATTCCTCAAGTGAAACTAAAAATGCATGATTTATGCATAAAGTAAAATACTTACTTTAAACAAAATTTATAGCTAAAAAATCATGACACTTTTGCAAAGAAATGCAAAAATTTGGTATTTGTAGTGATTTAAAAAAAATTTTTATAGGAAAGGTAGAAAAAATTTGGCCAAATTATATTATTCCTAGACAGCCAAAGTTGTGTTTTAGGTGTTAACGGTATAATATCGCCATAATAAACTAAATTAGCAATAGTGGAAAATCAACAAATAAACAAAAGTCGTTAACAAAATAAAAACTAAACTTTGTTTCATTAAAATCGGTTCAGTAGAGAACCTGAGATTTTGAGGTGCACACACATTCACATCCATTAAAAAAGCAAAGTATGTATTTCGACTGAAAATATCTCAAAACACATTTCTAACGTGTTTTTAACAAAACTTAAATTTTTACCAACACAAAGCAGTCTCCCAGAGGAAACAAAACGATTCCACTAGTCATTACACATAAATATCAAATACGACTTCGACTCCAAGTTCACGAAACCTACACCCAAATCAAAAGCCCACCGTAATAGCGCACCGAGCAAACTTGGAACGCGCGAATCTGTGCTAAGTCGGGATCTCTTGCTCTCTCTTACTCTCGACTCCGCAGAGTTCATAACATAGCCGCCGCCCGATCGGCCCGAATGTTATTGAGCGGCGCTGCACGTACGTGAGAACGAGAATCGACCCGAGGACAAATACAAGATAAAAATATATATATATACGATATGTACGTATATGTATGCCCAGGTATATACTTGAGGAATTATTAGGTGTGTGTTCGTACACACAACGTTGTTTTTCACCCACCCCGAAAAAGGCGAGCGCAGGTGAACCGCGATTAACGCGGCCGCCCGAGAGAGTTGGGTCAATATTGGGCTTGCGAATGCGTGCCAGCTAATGAGCTTTTTTTTCATTCGGCCCCGAGGGTTTGAATGACGCTTTCATTAGATTACTTTTTAATGGCAGAGTGGTAGTTTTAATACGGCCAATATGGGTATGTGGCTTATTTCTATATGTGTAGGAAAACCAAATTATGTTTTCAATATTCGAATTTTTCATAAATAATGATATATATTTATGGAAAAATTATTGCTATCTGATAGAATAAATTATCGCAGTCGATTTTTTATGAAATATATTAAATTTATTACGATTTCCAATTGAAAAGCTTAAGTGTCGAGTCTATTAATAGATAAGATTAGAATATAATTACTGTATTAGATAATATATATCCATGTCATCTGAAATGTAAAAGAAGACAATACCCGCTTTTATATCACATTCATCAGTGCGTGTGCTGAAGCTTTAAAAAGCCGCTGCGGAAAACATATGAGAATTTTGACCTTTAATATAAATGTATCGTGGTTATCCATCATGTGAAAGTCACAAAATGTCATCATGTACAGAATAAAATTGGTGGCGGAAATGTTCTCTCTGTCTCTAGATAAAAGATATATATGAATTCATTAAGTGAAACAAAAAATACAATATTTTCACCAATTTCCGTACATCATTCATGCTATTTCTACTTTAAAAGATTAATATACAATATTTCTTATAATCTGCTACGATTATGATGATTAAAAAGCTTCATTAACTATCTATGCACTGTACACACTATCAAATCAAATAATCGTTGAATGCATATGTATGAAAAATATAATAAAATAAAAATAATCACTAAAATGTCACAGTTGTAACAGTTCTACTTTAAAATGTATACCGCATAATGAGTTCAATAATTTGACGATAAAAGCAATTCAGCTACTTTTTTGCGAACTGGGTCAGCCGATTACTTTAATTCGCGTTATTTAATGATTCACATGAGAATATGTACATTAGTAACTATATAGTCTGTCATTACTGTAAAATCTTAAAATCCAAAAACAAGTTTTTGCCAGTCAATCCTAAAACGAATTTATTCAATTTGTTTTTGGAATATTCAGCAAAACTTTAATTTATATAATTAAATATAACTTTGACCAGCACTTTGATAAGATAGCCACAATTGTACCTCGTCCCTTGGATGGATAACCGCAGCAAACCTATGAAACTTCAATGATAGTTTAGTTGATTTTTCGCTCTTAACAAAATTTTAGCTATATACTGGTGAGTTGAATATGTTTTCGATGTTAAAGCCGGAAATTACGGAATTCGACATAAATATACCTAAATTCGGAAACAAACCCGCAGTTTCTCGCCGTGTCCACCAAGACACAGAGATCTGACTAATGAGTCCACTTTGAAGTTTCACATTATTAAACAATGAGGTATATTCGTTCAAATTTTGACCTATTTTGGCATTCTTAGCATGGAGGCTAATAATTGAAGCTAAAGATTGAAACTTGAAGCTCTACTAGTTCAAATATTGAAAAGTCAGATATTTTAAATTGGAACAGATTTGTCGTTGTAGTAGTTCAAAATTATAATCATTCAAAATGTCAAAGAAAAAGTAGAATGTAACAGATATCGTCAACTTTTACTCTACCAAATGGATAACGCTAAAAATTTACTCCAACACTTTACTGTATTAATTTGCTGACATCTCTCTATAGTATATACCTATAATAATTTTAAAAAATCGACTTTGCTTCGCTCACCACCTTCCATCCAATCATCAATTTTATTTAATCCGCTACATTAAACACACACGCGTCATCCCGTAATGATCGAACTGCACCCACTCCCAAAAATCACTCTCACCACTCCCCGTGATTACACATCCAACCACACAGGTATTAAAAAAAAACCGTGTCCACCTATCTCCGTTCCTCTTTACCGTATGCACTCGCGTGCACCTCGGCGCGACGACAACAATGCATCGCGGGCGCCCGCAGACACAACAAAAATGCCCAAAAAAAAGAAGAACAACATAAGCCAGACGCAAAGAAAACCCCACCGTCTACGCCCCTGTATCATCATCATTGTCGTTCCCCTAGCTCTGTCTCTCTCTAGCTGACCGTGGCTGCTCACGCGCGCCAAACAGAGAGAGCGAGGTCTCGATCGATTCGGCCCTGCGGGCAATCGTCGCTCGCGCGCGCGTTTGTGAAGCTCTGACGTCAGAGCGAGCGCGTATTACGCTACCGCACACGCAGACAGACACGAGGCTGCTGTTCTTTCCTTCGTCTGCATCGCTCTTGCACGCGCTGCATCAGCAGCTAATTGCTCGGCCTGCTGCGCGTAATTGCAGGCCAAACATCGGCCTGCGCCGGCGCGTCATCACGCGGGGTGCAGCTGATGCAACGGCGAGAGCAATGTAGTATCCGGGGACAGCCACCTATCGTTGTTTTTTTTTTCTTTTTCTTTTTTTCTGGCAAGAGACGCAAGCGATCAGTATTGTCGCGCGTGACTCAATACTACAGCAGAGAATCGCCTCGCGTGTATTCTTTTTTGGTTTTTTATTTTTTTTCTCTAGCTTGTAGCTATTTGAGAATTCCTTGACAAAGGAGTACGAGTTTTTCAAATGAAATAAAGAGAAGAAGAGAGAAAGATTAATTTTTTAAATACTGAGGAATATATAGTAATTTGTTTGTTTAACGACAAAAAGTGCGTACGTGCACGCGCGCGCATACACATATCATGCATGCACATTCGAATATCCAAAGATGAATACTGTTTTGTTATGTTTGTGACGAGCCTGACAACACAACCGAGAGAAACAGGATCAAAAGAAGCTGAAACCGAGAGAAAAATTTTATTCTCATTTTTGTTTGCAGCTTTGGGCTGTTTCAAAGTGCATAAACTCGCTGAGGGTGTAAGCAGAGGAGGTTGCGCGAAGGCACTAAGAATATAAAAAAGAGAAAAATATCAAACCTATACTGATTGCTTAAATTTAATATATTTCACAAGATTGCAATCATTTAGGTAGTGATCCCTAACTTGGAAACTGAAATTGTCAAATCTTACTTGCTGCACCTTCTTACATTGATAATTGATATAGGAGTTTTGTACATAACTTGAAATTTCATGCAATGTCGATAAATCTGTTGTGAAGTGCAAATATCTCTTTCTGAAGCATATATACTTTCTTCAAATTGTTTGTTTACTCTTTAAGAACCCGCATAAAAATGATTTTCTAGTTAGTACACAGTTTCTATCAAGTCGTTGCATACAAATTGTATCTCGAAATGATTCTAAACTAATTTAAATTAGTATATCTATCACCTAATCCGTTTTATAAAACAGCTTAATTCTTAAATCAATAACCAAATCTAATACACGATTTGAGTAATCTTGATAAGTGGGCATTGACGGGCACCTGCCTGTAACACTTGACAATTATTATGAATTTTGAATCACAATATTTACACAAATTAATTATGTTACAGAGAAATATGTTCTTGAATGATTTTTATTCGTTTATAGTTTAAATTTTTCATCGTGAAGTTCGGCCACGGAAATTTGGAAGTTATAATTTTCAGAATTAATAAAGGAAAACGGAACCTAAATTAAGAAGATGTGTGGATCTTGAAGTAAACCATAAAATTAATGAAATATATAAAACACCAAAATATTGACCTCTAGTTAATAGTGAGACTTGTACGACCATTTAAAAACAATTTACGTATAAAAGTTCGTTATCATAATTTTGGAGTATAGATATATACAGGATCAAGAGAAAACTTTGAAGGAGAGCTTTCCTCACATCGATGCTGCTGAAATGATTTTAAATTAAACAAAATAAGTTTTTATTCTTTTTACTTATTGAAACCTTAAGCACTAATTTTAATAATAAAACAAAGGATTTAAAAATTACATAAAAAACAAGCTAAAATTTCGTAATTATGGAATTATTCGTAGTGTTGGAGATGGGTAAAGCTCTATAGAGAAAATACTTTTTTCAAAACTACTTTGATACTCTTAGAACTTATTTGATTTGTGACGACCTTTTATCCCGTTCACTCACATGTAAGTGGCACGTCACGTTCTTTGAAAGTAAGACAGAAAATCGCCATCTGGCCACTCTGATTATGATCATTGCTAAGGTGATAATAATCCACTCGTAAGCAGTATTTCATGAGGACCTTTCTACTCTTCCGCGATACCAGATTTCTCGTGTCAGAACCACGTACTAGCTTTTGCACACTTCAAAAATTAAATAACACAGTGTTATGTTGACAGTCCTGGAGCTTCTAAAAAACTGGTTATTGATCGGTTGTTGATGAATTCGTATAAAACTTACAAGAAGTGATTCTAGTTTCTGGAAATAGGATTTAGCTGAGGTGTTAGGAAAGTTTTCTGGACCCAAAAATAAATTTCCAGCACACTTAGTTTAATCTTATAAGCCTTTTTCCGATGATATGGGCTATTATGTTTCGAACGGGCTATTTTCTGATGAAATGGCTGTGATTTTATTTTTCTGTAGCTGCGTAAACATTTGCACTAGGTAAATTTTTATGAAGAACCTTTATTTCTGACCAAAATATTGATTTGGATGAAAGTTAGACAAAATATGAATAAAAATTCAATCCTTTTCAAGTCATAAAATAAACCAATGTTTATTCATCTTTTTATCTGTAACTTTGTCAACCAAATCAATATTTTGATTCGCGAAAAAAAGTAAATTAAAGAAATTTTCGCCTACTTTCATTTGCTTTTCCAAAAATTTATATTCAAAAATATACATATTTTTGTATACTATAATACGTACAGTAGAAAATAATATTAATAAACAAGAATTATATCTCAAAATGCACGCAAAGATAATGATAGCTATGACGTTAAACGGAGATTTACTGTTGGGACCTCGAAAGCTGTTACGTGTACCTATTGTATTGTTCTCAGCTGATTCTCGAGCGCTTTTGAGTTTACGTCAGAGATAACTTCGACTTCTACTGCATATATATCAAGTAACTCAAACAAACTAATGTTAAGTGTGCCTTATAAACCTTCACAGCTCGTAAATAGGACAGCTATAATTACGTAGATTAAATTTTATCATATTTTATAATCTGCATACACACAAAGAGCAAATAGGATCTCTATCATATTTCTACTTCTAAATTCAGCTTTTCAACATACAACAATCGACGCAAAACACGTACATTCTCAATAACGAAATACCCATACCACATTACACCAAAAATTTTCCATAACCATCGTTCATCATACCTCAAACCCGCATTAACCGAGGACGTATACAAGCAAGCACGCGCTGCCCACGCCTCATGCACTCATTGCATATATATAATAAAGAAGGTCACGGGCTCGAGCGCGTTGCTGATGCTTGCGCTTTCGAAAATTTTGAACCGAGTGCGAGGCGTCACGTCTGCGTGTGGGTCAGTCAGACGCGCGGTTATCAGCGATGATTGATTTCGGACGCTCGAGCAAATCGGATCTGCGTCAGACGGCGCGCGCACGCATCAGACGCGCGTAAGCGAACTGCTATTTAGCGGTAAATCGCCGCGGACGATGCGGACACTCTGCGTACGTGAATTCCCGCGAGTGGTACTGTTCTGTGATGCATGGCAAAATTGCGCGCTATACGAGATGCGCACTGGAACGTGATGCGAGTTTATTTTCTCTTGTGTTCTCGTGTTTGCTTTCATTCGTTTTTTCTATATATCATCAATCGATGTAGAAGGTGCAGCTTTATGAATTTAACTGACGACTTGTTTGATAATGCAGCTTGGTTCTAAACCAAGAGTCAATTGTGTGCTCGAGCATTTTGCTAAAACTCGTTACTTACTTAGCGCGCTATTTCAGGTGTACATAGTATAATAAATACTGATACCGCGTCATGAATATAACTAAGATTGATTACAGCATTGTTAGAATGTAAAAAAGTAAACGTTGATGTTACTTTTTTTTTAAGTTAAGTGAGTATAATATTTTATTTTATCTTTGAAACCATTAATATTCGAAGTTACTCTAGTGGGAAAACACTAATGCGCAGAGATAACAATTAATCTGAAAATATCGGAAAATATTAGACGAAAACGGATGAAAACTGGAGATAATAGAACATTAACTTTGGACACAGATTTCTTCTATATCATCAACAGTTTTCTGCTGTTATAAGCTGTTATAAACAGTGTTTACTTTAAAAAGTGAAGGTATCAGTAGAAAACTGTAAATAACAGTTTTATTTAGGATATAAAGCTATTAAATGATGTACACAACAGTCTTCATATATAAATATATCAAATTTTGATATATTTCATTTAATTTGAAAATTGAAAACAAACTGTAAATATCTGAAGAAAACTATTAATAATCGATCAAACTATTTATTATAACTGTTTAATAGTGAAGAAGAGTGACACAAATTTCTATTTCAAACATTTTTTCTGATTTGGTCAATGAACACAGCAGTTATTAACTTACAGAAAACTGATCAAAACCAAAGAAAACTGTAAACAATTGTTGTCTTTCTATCGATTCCGACATTTTTCTGCAGTTATTTACAGTTATTAACTGTTTTATTCAGTTATTTGCCCTTTCTTTTTCCTGACTATAGCTAGAAAAATCTAATTGGATTCTTTTTAAACGTATCAAAGTTGCTCGCCTTGCCTGGTAAAGTAATCATTCTAAAATTGATATCTAAAAGTATCACGTCAGTCTCTGCTGGTTGAGCACAAAGTCCTGTCAAGTCTTTTCTACCACGTCATAGCCTTCTGAGTTAATCACTTTGCAACTTTCATTTTGCGTATCCTAAGCTATCTTGAACACATTTAACTATATATGTACCCATCCAAACTGATGATTACATGCCAACAATCATTTATAAGAAATATTAGTGTAAAGTTACCGGAAGAGGTGCTAAATCAATCCATCGTATCAGGTGTTTGTTAAAATATTAAAAAAAAAACTTGCAGGAAAGACCAATTTTTTCGTTACATTGAACATAATAAAGTCAAATACTATTGTTCATTACTACCTAATTCAGTTATTAAGAGAATAGCCATGTCTTTGTAAATCTCCAGTCTCGTCTAAAGTTCGCACTACGTGTACGTTACTTTAACTCAACAATTTGTTATTAATTATCAAACAACCATTTTCTTCACCAAAAAAAAAACCAAGATACATCTATGTTTTCCCGGAGCTCCGAAACGACGTGTTCCAGCGTTTCCTCCAGCCACTTCATGCACTTCCTCGTCCGCGCGAATAGCTTTAATAACGTGAGACGGCGATAATCTCGCTGAGCTACATAGCACCTCAAAAATGAAATTTCTGGCAATTAGCCGCCTGGAAGGTGCTAAGTAAATTAGCCTCGATGAAGATTGCGCGTCGTTCGCGGCAATTTCGTGATGGAGCGAGACGGCGATAGTTTGCCCCCATGGCTGAAGCGTATAAAATATATAGCGCGTCTTATGACAATGAAGTCTGATGCAAGAGCGTTGGAAAGTTAGCGTCGCCACGTTGCTTGCGTGCAGTTCGAACCAAGTGACGTTTCTGCTTTGGTTTGTAGGTACCGTGAGGATGGCTCTGACGACGAGAGCTTTGAAGTAGTTAAAGTTAATTATAATTTATGGGAGTGCGAAGTATTGTCGGCTTATATCACGAAGACGTGAGCTACGAAGTACTGAGTTATACTGACAAGGAGAGCATGCAGACGGCGCACACTATGGGAAACGAAATTCAATAGAGCTTTGAGATTTAATGTTTCGATGTCTATTTATGGACTGGTACAAAAACAAGCAAAAAGGATTATAAGAGTAAATAACCAAAGATAAAATTTAAACTTCGTTTTGTTTAAAAAATATTAATTTCTCGGGAAATAATTAAAAATAAGTAAGAAAATGGTTAAAAATACTACCCAGAAAATCATCAAAGAAAAGAGAACTTTCTAAAGAATATTTCAGATTGGATGGCTCATATCTCAAGTAAAAGTGCCTATGAGATAGAATTATGAACACTGGACTTCATTTATAGATAATATGGAAAATTGAATTTTAAAGCCCCATTGGATTCTGCTTCCCGGAGGATCTGCACTCTTCTTGTAAGTATGACGCTTATGTACGTTTACAAGCATGCGCAAAAATAGCACTTTACGCAAGAAGTGTCAAAAATAATATTGTAAACGTGAAGGTGTCGACGATGAAATTATTAATCATAACATTATTACTATATTGATTCTAAATTTAAATATAGGTTTTTTAACTATGATATGAAAAGAATTGTGAAGATCTTTCAAAAGACATGGGAATAATATAAACTTTATTTCCGATCTGCAGAGGATTTTGAACAGTGACTATTTCAATTAAAAAGATGACTATATACATCTCAAAGAACAACCAAGCAACTATATGAATACGATAATATGACCAACGCTCCTTTTCATCTTTGCTTCGCATTGTATAGACTCATGCATGAGCTTCCTGCTAGTGTAAATGTATATAATTACTTTAAGCATCAAAATTTGCCTATATCAAGTCATAAAAACTTTATCAATATCTGTCACATTTTGTATTATGTTATGCTAACATTATCTATAATTTAGATGTTTTATAGCTAGATGATCTAAATAATATATATTTATTATTTAAATAGTTCATTATTGTTGCATTATTTATTTCCTTACGAACTATCTTTTAACGTCGATTCTTAGAATACTAATGATTCGTTTTAACCTCCGCTAGATTTTTATTTTTTACAGTGATATTTCACTGTCAAATTAAATTTAACTTTTAAATATCCTTTGTATGGGCTACAGCTGACTCGGAACTTTAACAATATCCACTGACATACACGTCACTGTATTCTTCACGCAAACCAATCGCCCGGCACAATAAACCGTCTTTTAAGCATAGTTTACAAAAAAATTACCAAGTAATAAAAAGCCGAGCAGTGCTAGAGGCAGCTGGAAAAACGCCTAGGCGTAAGCAGAATTTCGACAAAGAATTAGAGTAGGAAAAACGTACGCACGAAGCGCGCGCGTGAGCCCGAGCTGATTGACGTCAGAGCGAGGCCCATAAAAACCGAATGTAAGGGCCGCGACGAGAGTTGACACACAAGCGGTTTATCTTATTTATGTTTCGTTTCCACGGAGTTACAGTCGCTGCATTCTAATATACGCTTCATGCTCTGTGAGTATATATTTATATATATATATATTTTTTTTTTCTTTTTAAGCGCATAAGATGCACGGTTCTTCGGATAAATTCAACTACACGTTTCTGTATCGAAACATTGTTAGACGTGTGATATTGAGTCGCATTTATTATCGTTCACAAATCGAATATTAATTACAAGATAAATGTACAAGATAAATGTTCTCTAATTTATCAGAAAGTATGAAAGCATTTTCAGAGAATATTGAGAAAATTAATGACACATGCATGTCACTTTATTATTAACTTTTGTTTTATTCATGAAAGTATTGCTTGCTAAAAGAATCGTAAATATATATGTGCTTCAATAAGTCACTTGTAAATGTGAAAAGTATATACCGTGAATAGATTATTATTTTCATATTTTTATAAATAGACACACTATTAGCAAAAGTAAAAATAATTTAGATATGCTTATCGGACATTTTAATGTGAAGAATAATATACCCATTTAAAAGCAATTATTTGTGTAGAATTTTTCGTTGCGATCGGGACGACAAATTGACAGAATACAGTATGGTGATGAGGCAACTAATCACAGCAGTTAAAGTGAAGAAAATAACATTAACCGTAACAATTAGATCTATAATTATTTTTGAACTTGTTTCCGTATATACGTATATATTATCATATTATAAACATTATTGTTTGCGTCAAAAAATTTAACAAGTTCTTTTTTCAATTAAAATCAAACTCTAGATCAGTTGAGTATGTAATATGTATACGCACTTTTAAATTAGATTTTCTGGAAAGGAAATTATTGAATTACTTATGTACTACACGAATTGAAACGTTCTACGTCTAGATGTAGCAGAACATTATTTGAATTCAGACTTTAGGGTATTCCCATATCGCCAAAGGGTTGTATGAGCAATTCTCTAGAATTTTTAACTTTTACAGTACTGTAACATATCTTATGGTTCTCAGATATTTAGCTATCTAAGACAAGCAAATATTTATAAAATCCACTTCCAGTAACATGTTCCACTACATAAAACTCACTTTTAAACAAGGATAGCACATGGGCAATCGGAAAAGTCCAAAAATTTAGAGATTTTGCCTGCGTATTGTACAATGAAAAAAAAAATTTATTAGTATTAAAGAAATAAATAATTATCTTTTAAACTTTTTTTGTGTCAAATAAAAAGTTATTTGTTTCAAAAGAATGTTTCTTTGCTACTACTCAAATAAATATTTCTTTAATACTAATAATTTTTTTTTCAGTGTAGGAAATATTTATCCATTTTATATCATTAAAAAAACTCTTTTATAAATGCTTTACTAACTTTTTTAGGCTATCATACCTAATTGTTAAGTATTCAAAAATTCAAAAATATGTTGTCTGATTAAATGTGCCATCTTTAAAAAAAGTGCATAGCATTATCTCTGCGAAGCTGTATTTTGGTAAACTTTAGTATTTTTTTCATTTTCTTGGGCGTAAATTACTCGTCTTGGAAAGACGAAGAAAATGTGACTTTGGTTATTATTAGTGTGCCTCGTATGGAAAGTGAATTATGATCTACTAAAGTACCCGGTGTCGATGCACCCCACGCCTAAAAAATGATCAGTTTTTGGTCACACACATAAACAACGGTATATACCTCTAATGTAAGTATGGCTCTTTTTACTACACACATTTTCTCGAACTAATTCACGGGGTGTCTAACGAAATTCGGATTTATTTAAAAAAACAGTCAAAGGAGAAAGTGATCGTAAGGTAATTTTACATGCATTCGCTCACGCTTACTCGTACGTGCACAAACATGCAATATTAAAAAACTATGTAAATGAGGAGCACACCCTTTTTATTGTTATTTGGGGTACCTAAAAGTTAAAAGTTCCAGAGAAATACTTATATACGAAAATTTTTGACCTGCCAAAGAAATCAATGTTAAATTAATATTCGTCGAATTAATTTTTATATTAAATTCGTGTCCACTATAGTAGCATAAGAAACTACATTGTAAAAATATTAAATAGAAATTCATGTCGAAGATTTGTATAAAATATGATATTTATGTCGACTAAACTATATATGTAGCAATAAAATGCTAAGATAAACTCGTTTTATTTTAGAACTACAATATAACTAGTAATAGAATTGTGGAAAATCCCGGATTTTGCATTTTGCATAAATAATCGCGGGAAAATCTCACCTCGATAAAAACCTAATTAGAAGTAAAGAATAAAATGTGGAATATCCCTGAATTTAAAATACGGAAAACGGAAAAAGTCTAGAAAAAAAAAACCAGCGCCAAGGTAATATTCACCTGAAAATTATATTGCATAACTTGAGCTTAAAAATTTGCTTCGGCTATAACTATATTTTATATAATTCTCAGGGGAAATATTGCCTTTTTACGTCAGTAGATTTTCCAAAGTTCGCCTGAAAAATGACCACCCTAAAGTACTTTTAAAAACTCTCTAAACTTCTTATACCAGCACTGACGCGCGCGAGGATGTCTCGACTTATAATACACACCGCGTGACGCGCTCGCGCGAAATTATCGGCGCCCGCGTGTCCGTCCGCCTCGCGGATATTGCTTTTTATAATCGGCCTGACCTTTCTCCTCTCTACGTTTCTCCTTCTCGTTCGGCTCCCCCCGCTTGCGTCTTGATTTTTAGATTAAACTTCTTTTTTAAGAACGCGGAGCGATCGATAGACGCCGTGGGCGTGAGGGAGAAAAGGCCCTCGCGTCTGGAATTTTAATTGTCGGCGCTGGTTATTTGCTCGTTCCGCGCATTGTTGCTGCTGGGGTTAATTTTTCCCCTTCTCGCCAGAGGATGACGGACGCAGGCCTCGGGGGTAGATTTAATAACGGCTGTCTGACGCGAATTCGTTTCGGTGAAATGGTTTTTTCGGGGTGGATATATATTAAGCGATATATTTAGCCATATAGTGTACGTGGATGAAATTCATTTTGCCGGCTGTAATTTTGTTTGGAGGAAGCGAGGATTTGATTAGGCAGGTGAAATGTACTTGAGTGTTTTGAAGATTTCACGTAAATATGCCGTAAATAGTACCATCAACAATTAAATGTGAATTAAAAACAAAAGTACAGTTATAACGGTTTAATTAGGTTATATTAAAAGAAAAGGCTTTTATTACCCGTCACGCAATTCATAACTACTCAGTAAAGAGCGCAAAGTAGAAATTATTTCAACATTATTAAATTTTCTACCAACGCTATGATATTAAAATTTCTATATTTATTCTGCAAATTTTCTACTGATTTCGAGATATTTATGTTATATTATATTTTAATAAATGATTTTATTGTATAATATCCTTTCAAAAGTGACGACAATACAGGAATTTCGCATTCTTACTCCCTCAACCAGTTATTTCATATCAATTTGCTAAACAATAATTTACTTACGATGAAAATTAATCTAAACGATTCAATTTATTTTCTTTTTTATACACAATTATTTACGGTCTGCTTACATTTTTTTCAACGCTTGACCTGTCGATCGCCTGTTAGTTTAATAATAACATAATCGTGTATTGACAGCAAAAAAAAAAACTGCTCCCCTCGGAAGTGACGGACGCTACTGGGAGCAAAAGAGTTCGCCGACGATATACTAGTTATAAAGGTCATGGTTACACAGTGACGTCATAATGCACGATAATAACTTATAATATCTCAGGAGAGCTGCGAACGTTCATCATACGTAGTTTAACCAATTGCGAAGTGCAGAGTCGTATACATGGTGGTTTACTTTATTCATGGGTCAGTTGAGAGATGCTATTCCATCTGGCTTATATATAAACTATACAATATGTCTTACAATATTTCATGGAAAATATATCATATTTTTATTATTCCGAATAGTAAATTTACGAAAAAAAGAAATGGCATTTGTCGCACCTAAATTCGTTCAATACTGTAAACATAGTAATATTACTCACATGGCCTACTAATTTCCAACACTATATATAAATTAGCAAACAATTAAACCATACCACACAATCATTGCTTCAGCATCTCTCTCCCTCTCTCTCTCTCTCTCTAACCCACTCGAACCACAAGACAGAAGCTGACCTCTTCAACCTATTCTACGGAACAAAAGCTCGTGCGACGCGGGGGTGGTAAACTATTACACTTAATATATACGCGAGCGCGTCTACGCCAGCGATGTGCGCCGCGCGTGCGTCTCTCTGCCGTGTTTGGTAAGATACACGGCGGACGTGAGAGAAGAGAGACGGGGTCTCTGATGCCAAAAGCGTAAATCGACGCGCGACATATAGGAATCTCGAGCGTGCGTAATATATCGTACGTTGATATGTATATGAAAAACGCGCGGAGCGCTAAAATAGACGGCGGGAAGGAATTTTGCCGTGCGGTGTTAGTGCTGCTTCTTTGTCGTCTATATAGCGTTATAGATTGAGAGAATTCGTTTATTTTTGTATATATATGTATGGGGTCGATACTTTTATTAATTCGTTTAATTTATTTGGTAATTAAGGGTGACGAAGTAAGCTCGATGAAAGCACAGAAAGCTGATTGTTTCTCTTATTCGCTTAAATTGTATATCAGATGCAGCAAGCTTGGTATATGACTTCGTAAACGGGTTGATTTGATTATATTAAAATTCATTAAAAGTGGACAAAACAGGTAAAACGTCCATAATAATTTCGGCATCTCTGTCGATATTCCTGTCAATCGTGTACACCTAATATAGATTAATTATATTATCCGCAATGAAAGGTGATGTGGTTCTCGGTGATAAAACGCATATATGTCACTCATACGATGACATACATATATTATTTGCCTCTATACTATATTTTCAGAATTAAATTGTTTCCTATTTATTTTATTTGAATATAATCTTAATACTTATATAGAATTTTAATAATATACCCTTTTGTTATATATATGCGCGTCCACACCCACATCATCATTTTCCAATCGAGCTCCATAACAAATCGAATTACCCCTATATACTTATAATAAGCACCTCTCGCTTGACTTAAATATAAACACCCACGGATTATTAATAACCCCGCAGCCTCGGCGACTCTATTTACCTATAGCGCCGCGTGTGCATCACCATCACACACCCGCACTCATCCATGACGCAACATCTCTCGCACCTCGTTCCGATAAAAAAAAAGCATCAGGATTACAAGCATCCTGCGCCTCCTTTCGAATTTCCATGATTGGCTTGCCGCCTGGCGATGGGAGTAGGGGGTTGCGCTCACACGAACGTCATCGCTCCCCTGCATCAGCCTTCGCAAGCCCGATGCACCCGGTATTCTCTAGTATATAGGTATTACACATATACGCCCGACGCGCGGGGGTGTAGCGTATAGTAGTATATCGTATACACACGTACTACAAGCGCGTATAATACACCTATATACGTACGTTCGCTTGGTAAGCCCCCCCACTCTGTAAGATGGCCGGCGCGCTCGCTGCTGAGCAACTCTGCTGGCGCGCAGCCGCCGCCAGTCGGTATCGAACCGTCGCGCGCTACTCCCGCCGCTCCGAAAGACTCTCGAGCAGCAGCAGCAGCAGCGCGAGCGAGATAGAGCTGGCGGTAGTATAGTAGTAGTAGCCGAGAGTGCGATGGCCGCGAGGTTGCTGTCCGCGCGCGAGTGCTAGTGTGCCCGGAGAGAGCGACAAGAGAGGAGTAGTAGCACGGGAAAGCTCTGGAGGAGAAGAAAGTGCCAGCAGGGTGATAAACCCGTGGAGTATTATATTATTACACGCACGGCGCGACAAAGAGAGAGAGAGAGAGAGAGGTGACGGAGAGAGCAAGCACACAGTAGCGGCGCGCCACCGATGGGATCGATCGCGCGAGCGCGGCGAGATATCGTTGCCCCCAGGTACGGCCGCCCCCGTCATATGTATACTCTATATAAAAATCTCCGTATATATATATATGTCCAATGTGTATACTTGTGTGTGCGATACGCGCTATCCTCCGAGTATGCAGGAAACGTCGGCAATAGGGTAGAATTGTGGTTTTTGTTTATAACATAAAGCTTTTTTTCCCCTATATAATATGTACGTATAGGATGCGTGTGACGTATATACACGTAACGTAACCCTGGACCCACCCCCCGCGCATACGAGCGTATATATCAGCTGCGCGACGGTACAAGTGTGATATATAGGTATTTCACCAGATGTACCTTTTTGTCCCTGTAATTTTTAATTACACTGTGAGAGCGCGGATGTTTATTCACAAAGCGATCGGGGTGCTTTCGTGTACGAAAACGGAGCTTTTCTTCTTTTTGACGAAGTTTCGCGCAGTCGAGCGCCTGCGGGCAGAAGAGTTCATTGTACCGTGTATAGGTACCTGTGATGCGGAGCTTTCGCGTGGACTCTGTCGGCCGTGAAAAGAGTCAGGCTGTAGTGGAGTGGGTTGTCTGGGAATATGTATAGATGTATATTGTAGGGGTTGGAGAGTTGAATATAAGTGTAAATATAGTGTGAATTCTCGGGAACTTTTAATTTTATGCCACTTTCTTTTTTACGTTATTAGTATTGCTGTTATATTAGCGGTACGTGTGAAGCGCATAAACGAGGTAGGGTGTTACAGCTTCAATTTTTACGTAGAAAATCAGGCCTGTAAATCATATTAGTTGTGAGACGCATGACCAATTCAGAGCATGTATAAAAAGGTCCATTTTTTTCCCATGTACGTATATCCGATGCCCGGTATCGAGCGCTGACTAAATAATAAACGAGATACATTTGCAATTCATCGATTGCGCTTCAACAAGTTAGATTTTCACCATTTCAGCAAAAGTTCGACACGCGACACTTTTCGCGTATACTTATTGTATCCTCTAATAACACACTTATGCGTTTCCGAGTCACGCGTCCATATCATCCTCATTTATTCACCCGCGCCGTATATATCCTATACGCCCATGTAACTAAGCGCCCGCGTTATATTTATAACCCTCCTCCGCGCACGTATGATGTTTATATTCTTTCATCCGCGAGGGAAATTCCATTCCCGGTATTATTCCAGACTCCTCCTTGCAAGCACGCACTAGCCACGTGCACGGTGTTATAAACTCTCAAAAGAGGATCTCTTTTCTTTTTTTCTTTACGAAATAACTGTACTTTTCTCTTCCTGCTGCGAGAAGGGGAGACAAAGATTCCGGGCGCGTCTTTGTCGGAGTTCCTCCCTGCGCGTTCGAGATCTTTATAAGCGCGCCCCGGGCTTTTAATTGTAAGTAGAAAATGTAGCGAGAGAGAGAGTTGAATGGATGAGCCGTTTGCTTTTGTTTTCGGAAGTTCTATATATGCCTGCGCGCGATAAATTTGTTAGCGCATGATGCTCGACGTATCGGCCCTCTTTATTTCCCCAGTCGATGGTAAGCGAATGATTTGCATGAATTTAAGTATACGCGCGCGTCTAACGGTTCTTTTTTAATTATTAAATGTCTCGATTTCTTGTATTTTCATTTTTGGAGTAGTGAATTCTAAGATTAAACTTTTAACAAAAGTACAAGATACAATTTCGCGATGTACTTAACAACCAATAAAATCAGTCTTATTGCGATGACAGATCTCATCCATCACTTTTTAAATAGAGGTTCTTGTATTTAAACACCAATAAAATCAGTCTCATTGTGATGACAGATTTCATCCATCACTTTTTCAAGAGAGAAAAAGGTACACAAGATGAAATTATAAATTTCGAATTTCCACGCCGCATATATCACCATACAGGAATACGTGATTGGGCACGTATCATCGTATCATTGAAAATCAATCATTCAACGCTAGGATATCCGACGCACCCGTCCCTTCACAAAAGCGGATATAAAATTAAATTTTTAATCCCGCGGAAAGCGGAGAAAATTTATCACCTACTCTCGCGATAAGCTATATACGCGATGCGCATGGCCAATATAACAATCGCGCGCTCGCCGCCGGCGGCGTTAACTATTAACGACCCGCCCGTGCATCCTAACAATTTATTAATCGTTCCTTGCTCCATTATCCCTATTTTCTTTTCACGTTGTAACCTGTATACCAGCGAGTACCGCGCGCGTGCACGTATACATTAAGTACTACGTAGGAATTAATGAAAGGGGATACCGGAAAATCGAATCCGACGACGACAACGAACGACACTTGGCCCGCGCGCACTGTGCCCAACATATATATACAGACATTGCAACGCGCAGCTGTTAACCTTCGCGCGCAAGCACGACGTCAGTGTAGCCTTTGCGACGGATTTTCGACGTCATTCGCGCGGGTATATAGGTACCGGGAATTGTAAATAAAAAAAGAAAGAATAAGGCGAGTTGATGTATATATAGGACGACGAGCGGAGGCGTCATTGATTGAATTTCGTTCCCATTTCCTATTATCAAGCCTGGCAGCGGGCGGTGTATATACGCGCGCATCTGTAGAGCATTGATTGGACCGTGACAGCTCTCGCTCCGGGTAGTTTGCGCCGCGGATTATATGGTTAATGGGTTATTAGCGACGGCTGCTGCGCGCCCTATGGCGCTGATGCAGAAATCACGGCGCCGCGGCTGTTTCCTTGAATAATGAAGCGTGCGGAAGCTTTGATGGCTCTCTGCTGCGTGGGACGTGCGCGATTGCAACTGGTTATATGTACATATATGTGGGTGTGTGGCTGACGGTTCGGAGAAGGGGGCTGCTCTTTTATATATATATAAATCGGAAATGCAGGTTCCTTGGATCATCTATTTCCTGCTCTGTAAATATTTGAATCAGTGAAATTCACTGAAAATCAGATATATATATACGAAATAAATACTGAAATGTTCAGGGAAAACTATAAAAATTAGCTGAATTTTCAGTATTGATTTGGTATGCTTATGACAGAAGTTCACTGATTCAAATATAGAGAGTAGGTTCTGCGAGCTTCGCTAATGATTTCTGCGAAAGTGTCTGAATATATATTTCGTTCAAATATTGTGTATATATCTGGTATATCGAATGAAATATATGAGTCATGGAGATTGAATACAGCGGAAGTAAAACACACAAGTTTAAGATTAAGATTAATGTCGGTGAGTAATTCGTTATTATCTTAAAAATTGACGAGTTTCGTCGCCAAGTCGCTTTTTATCGAAAATTATCCGTGAAGAAGAAAAAAACACTTGTAACGCCTAATTTACATACGCTTATTCATAAACACGGAACTCGCCTGAAACAAAAGCTTTTCCTGTGTATATATCTATAATAACGTCTCTCAGCAGCGGCGGCAAAAAGAACAAACTAAATTTTACAATGACCTAACGCGAATCGCCTCATATACAAACACACATCAACTACATCTTGCTTTTTCCTCAATCCTCCGTAAAACTACATGTACCCCAGCTCTCTTGAAAAAGAGCCAAAAAAATGCACTTGAGTGTATACACACCTACACCAAAAAAACAAAAGCATCCCCGAAAAGACAGTCTATACATTCTCTCCCCAGAGGGGGAGATCTTCCCACCCTGCGAGCGGCAACGTCGCGCGAGCACACGACAAAGGAACAACTACCTACCTACTGCCGCCGCGACGCCAGTCGATACTCCACTCGGCGTCCACACGGCATGACACATGTATATAAGGTGTGGAAGCCTAGAGTGTGTAAACCCCCGGCTTTTGTGTCTATGGGTATGTGTGCAGGGAGTTTTTCAGTGATTTCCTCGCGGTAGGGTCCTTTTGTTCGAGCCCGGATGGGTAATTATTCGGCGGGGGAATTAAGGCTCGCGGATGAATGGCCGACCCGATGGGGGCTGATTACACGCGAGGCTGTGCTTGCGGGAGTGGGAGAGAGCTACTGGGTTTAGGGTAGGATCGATTTGGCGATTTTGGAAGTAGATTGCTGGGGGGATGATTTTATCGGCATATATATACATGGCAGGTTTTTTGGTCAATGACTTGTGAGTACTTGTGATTGAGGTGGTATATACTTTTTGTTTTGTAGACTAGATTTGAGTAATATTGAAATGATTATTGGGGAGCCGAGTGTAGAGATTGCTTATCAGTGAAATATGCAAAGCAGCGAATAATTACAAAGTCTGAACACCACTTTTCGCCAGTAAAATCTGTAACGTTTGATATACGATTTTCCGATACCGTCTTACGATGTGACCATGAACAATACGTGCGAAAAATTCTTTCAAATTGAAAATATATGGCTATGACGCCTTGAAAATTATTATTGCGATAAATTGTCAATGAAAATAAGAATTTCGTCGCTCCAATATATTATAACAAACACGAACACGCACTCTTTCAACTTCTTTTTTTTTTATAGAATTCTGTTTTTCCATCGCGTAAATTTACAATATGCTTTTTAATATAAAGAACTCCAGAGCGTGTATATCACGCGTGGTCGACAAATAAAATCAGAAATAGACCCGACGTCCTCAAAATAGCTCGAAAATCTTATTTCGATCCGAGAGATCAGCCATCAGCACAATACGAGCGCGATCGCCGAGCATAAACCAGTCCTGCGCGTAATCGCCGAATTTTTCATCGCCTCGGTGATCCTATTTCCAACAGCGCATAATACCACTATTTTCGCACGGGAATAAACATTATAGATATCGCGGTCCACCCCCGCAAACTGCTCCTGCATACTTCGTTCGCGAGAACGAGACAGAAGGATATATATATGCGAGGGAAAGCGATCGTCGTTCGACCCAATTTTTCCTGAGAATCATCAGTGCGGCTTATAAATAAAGTCTCGTTACCCTATTAATAAAGCGCGGTTGCGCGGTTAGCCTTCGATGAAGATTCTATTTTATTTCGCGGTTCGTCCTTTTTTTTCTTTGCCGCGTGTGGTACCTCTACTCTTAGCATTAATGTCAAGGTGAATGACGAGGTAGAAAATAGCGAGGGTATATATGACAAGAGTTGTAACTATATATAATAATACTTACGTGTGCGCAATGCGATGGAAATTCTAGAAAAAGAACATTACAACTATATAATAGTTATATAATAGTTCATTCGAAATGGTGCAATTACACTTGCGCGTGAACAAATACGTACATTGTATATAGAGTTCTTCCGCCGTCATGAGCCGCTGTTTAACAACACATTCGTGCGCTACATTGTTTTTTTTTTTTATAATAATATGTAACGACAGCGCGGCAGAAGTATATATTTTTACAAAAATCGATGACGCGCGTTGGAATATTGATTGTTCACGCTCGTAAGAAAATGTTTATCAACAATATTTATATACACCTTAGCAACATTTCGCACGGTTGACTATTAGATGTTTTAGAAAAATATACTTACTTTTTACGCTAAGGATAAATAAAATATTTTTTTTCAAACTGTATACCAATGTTTTTTCGCTGCACCTGAATGTATAAAGAGCGTCGATGAAAATTTCACGACTAAAATCAAAACCGAAATTTTAAACCGATTTTCTTTTTGTTTCTTTCCCAACGCCGCAAAATCTATACTCATATCAGATATTTCATAAAAAAAAAGAAGTAAAAACCTCCCACCGCAATTATCACACTTTGCCACTAAACCGCGCGCGTAACGACCGCATCACTGCATATCCCATTGAAAAGCTTATGCAGATCTCGCAACAAAGAACTTCGAAACGCATCACGCGCGCACCACGATTACATCACAAAAACCCGAGAGAGAAAGATATACCTATACCGGCGAGTTTCCCGTGGGATAGAAGGAGGAGGTCGCGGGCATCCGCTCGTGACGTCATCACGCAAGCGCGTACTATACACATACATTCGCGTGCACGTATACATATATAACAGCAAGCGCACCTCGCTGCAGCACGTATTTGTGTACTTGTTGCCGGGCTGCTGACGTTGTACATATACTGCACTTGTACCGCGCGCGCGTGCGAGGCGACACGAAAGGAAAACCGGGAAGTAGTGAGCAGCTTTTCGTGCGTCGTTGCGCGGCCAGTTTGGCGGTTCTGTCTTGTCTGTTGACGTGCGTGGTGTGCGCGCGTTAGAGGGCGATCTTTTTTGGATTTCGTGCGTGGTAAAGTGTCGTGTGGAAAGGAGAGAAAAGTGTGGGGCGAAGGACGGGTAGAGGTGAAGGAGGATATAAGTGGAAGGTGCGGAGGAGTTTAGTTTTTTTGGTGGCTGGTGGAGTACGGTTGTTGCGAATGAAGAAGATTCGCAGTCGCGAGAATTGGATAATTTGGTATAATAGGTGAAAGAAGTTGGGAGACAATTCGTTGATAAGGAGGTAATTGTTAGTGTTTATTTTTATAAGTTTAAAAAATAAAATACAGGTTTTATTATAAGCTCTTAAGGAGCAGATTATTTCGTGCTGCCATATGCTGGAAAAATAAATGATTTTCTTTTCAAAACTAGCATCAAACGTCCAAGTGTCATTTTTTTAAAGTTTATTTATAATTTTAAAACACTTTATTTGATACAGAAATTTTTACATTTTACAATAACGAAATATTTCACAGTTCCAACAACAGACAACATTTTGTGTGGTTTGAAAAAATAGTCGTAGAAAAGTTTTACAAACACTTTTTACAGGATGATTTAGTTTTTGCTATAGAACCTTTTGTTATACATTTATTGAGCGCAGGAATAGTCGTGTGCAAAGCTATTCACATGTAAAACAATGTGTGCAAATTTGAAATCAATTGGTTCGATAGTTTTTTCGGTTTCCTTTTATCCATTGTTTAGGAATTCTAAAAATACAACACGGGTAAGAAAAATCAATTCGAAACGTGTACAGGATATTACACGTAAAACTAACTCTATATTTTCTTGTAACATTCCAGTCGTAAAAAGCTTGAACAATTATCTATAATGAGCGACTAAAACAAAACTTGTACATAATACTGTGCACAATACATTACGTGGGTAATTTAACCGTACTTTTATAACTATTGCCAATACAACGCCTTTGCCAAATAACACAATTTTTATCAAGGCATGTTTCTCGTATAGCTTATACATTTCCAAGAAAATGCTAATAAATTCAAGAGTACGAAGATTCATTTTTATGAATAAAAACATACTATACTGTTTCCGATTTTCTTTTTAAAACTAGGTCATTTTACTTAAAAGTATTTGCAGCTTTCCTTTTGACGTAATATAAATTACAGTTTTTGTTACAACATAAAAATCCTCTTCCTTTATCTAATACTTACATTACATTATGCAAATAGTTCGTAAAGCAGGTGTTTTCCAGCGCTTGTGAGAGTTGTGTCAATCACACTCGTCGAAGAGCAGCTGGTTTACGTTTATGCACGAGCTGCATATACTTTTTTATTAAACAGCGTGCAAGAAGATAAATTTTAGTGACGTTGTGTATCCTGTTTAAATTAAAATTATTAGTTTCATATACGTACTCCATATTTGATCGACAGAATAAAATATTTAAATTCCAACCGAGAAAATGAGATTTAACAAGTTAAATAAAGTTTGTAATTACCTTAAACATGATCTCAATCATTGCAAATTAACATACATACTTCATCTTATTAGAATGAAGTATTGATTTCAATTACCAAAGAAAGCCTGACTGACCTAACGAGCACTTAATAATTAAATGTATTTGCAATTTTGATGAGTGGTGTCAAGGAAGCATTTGCTTTGCGAATGCATTATTCATACGGTGTTGTCACATACATACATAAAAAATGTTACGGGAAGACAAGATCAAATGTTTCATTAACATAGATACGACATCATAATTATGTACTTCAAATATATACAACTAAAATAATTTCATCCGACATTTTTTCGTATATGATTTAAATTTATCGTATATATCAACTGTTCTGAATACCCAGCAATTTTTGGTCTCTTCAATTTATTCCACACTGATTCGAAAGTTATACGTATACAAAAAAAAATCATTAAGATACTGGCAGCATCTTATTTATCTTAATTACAGAGTTAGGAAAAAAAAAGTTCTATCAATGAAATGTTTTGTCAAGGGCCATCCATAAAAAATGATTGGTCCAACTAACCAAAGTTATTATCATAATTTGCCAACAATGAAGTCTGCATAAATTCAGCGAAATTTCTTTTGCCGGTACAAGCACGACCATTACTACTAAAAAGTGCTCTTATATACTCCCTCGTATACACTTCATCTTTTAACGACTACCAATCAATCCTACCTCGACTACACAAATTTCTCGTCCTAAAACTCGAAATCCCTGCCGACAAACTAACTATACACATACAATCAACCCATCCCTCTCCTTAAAAAAAGAAAAATCGCAAACAATTCACCAACCGCCAGCGCACAATTATACTCCCTCGCAACGTCGATCCGACGCACTCGACCGTCTCTCGATTCGCAGATACGCACGTACGAATCCACTTTATACGCCCTCTCTTTATATCCCTCCTTCTGAATGTTACGAAACGGCGACCTTGCCGTGCACTCGCGTATCATCATCCTTTGTCCGCTCGTGAAGTACAAAGGGCACACACACACACCTTTCGTTCTTTTTCGCAAGCGGATCTAGCGCGCGTGGGCGAAGGGTATAAACAGTTTTTGAGGTCTACCGAAGAAGGGGTCGTGAGAGCTTTCGTATATAGAGGTGTCGATTGGGGGATGTAGGTTGAGCGTATATATCGCCGGGAGAATAAATTAAATATGAAGTAGAAGTCGTGATGAAGTATGCAAAGGGACTGATGGAGGTAAGGAAATTGTGCGACGGAGTACTGATTTCCTTTTCGCTATATCGTGTGTTATTTAATTTTAACTTATTGACGAGCCGAGGATTGTCGATATTTAAAGCCACATTTTATAAAAGAACGAAATGTCACGATGAAATTGAGTGAGTGACATTTAATGACGAGTATATATATTGCAGAGAGGTTTGTTATATTCTTTTCAGTCGACGTCGGAACCAGTAACGACATTGTCACACGACTACACGACAAATTAGTATATCTACGTGAAAACGTGCGCGAAATTATTAAAATCGTCAGAATTAAAATGTGTGTCAATGATATTACCGCGATGTCGGTTGTGTGAATTGTATCGCTGGATTTTTACTTTATATATATACATCACTTTAATCTCATAATGCGTTAAATATTCATTCTACCTCGATCAGTGTTTCCTTCGCGATAAAACTGTGACATTGCGATAACACTCATTCACTTCCTTCTATACTCTTTACCCACACACATATACACACCGCTCCTCCGCATATAACACACCATTTCAGAGGCTCACAATATATGTAAAATGAGTCGCGGTCCGAATCCGACTAAAATTACCGGCAATTACAGTTTATACTGCGCGCGCATTAAAACTTTCGCAACTCTCGCGCTTCATACACTCGCATATTAGCTGGAAAAATTTTCCTAAACAAATTCGTCCTCTCTCGCGCCGATGTTACATGCGCTCGCGTACTCACACACATGTCACCACGTGCGCAAGTGCTCGCAATGAACCGGTTTACCCGCGTCTCTTCGCTCGTCACTACAGTTTGCGTCATGCCGTTGCCACGCTCGTGATGTATATAACTTATATACATCACGCGGGTAACCTTGCGCGCCAATAAGACACTTTCTCGCTCTTTCCTGCACAAGGTCCTCTCTTTCGAGAGCAGAATATACAGTATATATATGTCTAGCCTCCGAATTCGCGTGAATTATTATTGTAACGAGCCGAGCGCCGTGTACGAGGAAAATCGCTCGTATCGATTGCATAGTTGCAACGCAAACACGTGATTATAATACGTTTATATATACGTATATGTATATATACACACGGTGCACGCGAGCGATGCGTTATTATAATGACGCGCGAAGCCGCACCGCCGCGACAGTATAAGAGAAGCTTTGAATGTTTAAAGGCCGATGACGGGACGAGTTTTTAAATGCTAATCGTTGCGCTTTTTGCTATTAAAGAACTATACTATAAACCGTGATGCGCCGACACAGCTATACTATATGGTTACATGCGATGCTTTTTCACCTTGTTGGAGGAGATATATACTTTTTCGGAGTGTTTTTTTTCAATACTGCGAGGATGAAGCATTTTGTCGTTTTTTTTATAAGTGGTTTCATGAAAAGTGCTATGATATAACGTCAATAATAATTGATTGGCTTTAACGAATACGGCAGTATACATCAATTTCGTTGGAATGTACGACTGCGCCCTTGCTCGACGTTCAGAATCCGAGACGAAATCGACGCTGAAAGTTTATCGCCCGATTAACGCGGCACGTAAACGCCTTCAGTACGTCAGTATATGCACGAGCGGCATTTATTGCCTTTCGTCTAATCGTTCCTCGTTTTTTAACCTTGCGCGCGCTGTCTCGATCGGCAGAAGGAAACTACTTTGTCGCGCGTGCGGCTCTATTCACCCATTGTTCGTTCTCTCTTTCTCGCGCGATGATTTGTCAGTGTAGGAAGAGTTGACGTCGTCGTCGAGCGCTTTTATAAGAGGATGTAACATTGTGATGGTAAAATTGTTATCGTTATAATACACGTGTAACGTGACACAAATATATTTGTGTTAACATAAGGGAACACCTGCGTGAACAATGTTTTGGTTAAATAAATAAATATTTTCTTTTGCCGGAAGTTGGGTGATAGGTAGTATATTTGGGTACAACCGTATCGATTTTTTTTTACTTTTAACGGGGTGAGAGAAACGAGCTTTTACGTGCGCTATAAGCAATTAGTATAATGGTATAGTATATGCGCGAAGTAGAATAATTTGCTCGTGCCACGTTTTCAACAAAGTGTGGGAAACTAGAGCTTCGCGCACACGGAAACCAAGCATAAAAAGACGAGCTTCACGTATTCCGTTAAAAATAAAAGGAAGAAATTTCGATTGGCCAATTATTTCAAACGATCGATAAATATTTACTGGTTTAAATGTGATCGTCGAAGGTCAATTAAATGAAATAGGTTTTAAAGAATTGCGCCTCTCAATGAATTATTCGAATGCATTTCCATGCACCAAATGCACTTATTTCATAAATTTTTAACGAAATTCATTAAAGCTGTCACAGGAACCATTACCTGCAACCTGTTTATTCTCTTCGCAATAAACAATCAACTGTTTTCACGTCCATTTTTATATAGCGATAAAAGTTTTTACGAATGCAATTGTTTGCAGTTCGACTTCACAAAACAAACATCATTAAAATTTTTGCAATAGATAAAATGGAATATATCATAATAACAGATACAGTATAACGAAATAGAATGATTTATATAAAAATGTTAAAAAAGAAACTTAAACCACGCACAAACGCTAACCACAGCTCTTCGCTTTTTATATATACAGTTCCAGGTGATCGGCGCACACCACGGGAGTAAAGCCTCTCGTCAGACGCACAGCCGCGCGTTACATGAGAGACTGCAGCCATGGAAGCGGGCGCCGGCCAGGGTTCCAAGAAGCAGGTGCGCGTCGGCTTCTACGACATCGAGGGCACCATCGGCAAGGGCAACTTTGCCGTGGTCAAGCTAGCCCGGCACCGTATCACCAAGACCGAGGTAAGACAACTTCGCTACATATCTAACTCATATTTTCATCAACGCCGTCCCGGAGTACTTAATCATATTATATATACGCGTGTGAGCCACGAGGGCGAAAAATTCGATGGCTATTTCGGAAGCTGGCCGCGTAAATGCGGATGACATCGAAATGCGTCAATAGCGGGCGGAGGGGGTAAGAATTCGTATACTCGACGTTGCGCAATATATAAATCACGGGTAATTTTGTACATAATATACCCGCGTCGCACGTATATAGCAAGGCTGCTCGCTATTTTTACGAGCTATAGTTGTATATATACAGCTATTTTAAAAGTCGCGGTATGTATATTTTACATAATTTTTTTTTCTCCTCCGAATGTATATACTTTGCATTACATAAACATGGATATATATATATTTGAGCTAACCGACATACGAGACGACGAGTATACGTCTCTGTGCGTAAGACCGAGCAGCTATAAATATGAAATTTATTATTAGGTCTCTTTACAAGTCAAAAAGTTTTACAAATCCTTTAAAAATTGTAAAAAGCAACTTTTGTCGTATAGAAGCAATTCAATGAGGACCCCGATCAACACCTAATTAAGATCCGAAATCAATTCCATCGTAGCGTGAATGCCAACACTTTTTATATACGCCTTATCCAACATACCGCACTCAAACCAGGGTCAATAGACTCCTCCTAAAAAAAGAAACCAAGATCACGACCGCACAAAAAAAGTCCTTCGCTACCACATAGCATTCAACACACGCGGCCGCATCCTTTCTAAAAAAGCGGCCGCACTACGCCTCCACATATCCTTCGCCTCGAGGAAAACCGTAGAGCGAAATTGCACGGACACGCGGCCAGCGGTGTAAAAAGAAAAGAGAGAGAGAGACGCGGTCACGCAGCTTAGACCGCTCGTCCTTCATTATATATACCTATACACCGGGCGTATCACGCAGATAAAACTGAAACGGCGAGGCGCGCACGTGACTCAACGAATCGTAAAAAGAGCGAGCGTGGTTTTCTTATCTCGGCCACAAGCGGCACGGAAAAATGGGGGAAAATCGTGTGGTTACCCGACCACCGATATTGCGCTGTGGTTTATATTATACAAAAATTTTCAGCTGCCTCGCTTTTTTTTCTAACTTTGTATATGGAGGACGTTGGAACCATGGAATTTTCGTTGCATGCCCGCGGGAATGTAAATTTTAATTAACGCGGCGTTATGCGTGTATACGTGTGTGTATAAATTAAAATTAATTGGCACGTCGGAATTTTTGATAATAAATATCCAAATTATACTATATGTATACCGAATCAGTATTTTACGTAACGTTGTTTGATGCTCAACAACAAATAACTTAAATTCCATTGATGTATATATATAATCGTGTAATTAAAATTGGAAAAGATTTGTAAACACGCTATATATACCGCGCACTTTGTTACCTCTAAATTACGTATTGAGTTGAATCAGCTACAAGAATCTAAACAACATCGCGTGAAGATAAAAGCTATATATATCATCAGAAAGCGAAAGTTTCATGCACCGCGAATCGCGTTTTTCCCGCCTCTATATCATAATTATACAAAACATCAGAAAAACCCGATATCTTTTTACCTACAACGTATATCCCCTCCGCAATCCTCTTATATACCATTTTCCTCATATACGTATACACACTACCATCCATTACACATAAAAGCCAAGAATATTTAGCTCGCGCGCGTATATTATATACACCTACATATGTACGTATATATAACATCATATATAATAATTGCGCGCGGATGACCGGGCAAATATTTGCTGCGACGCGAGCGGGCAATTCCCTTATTGAATAATCGCTTCTACATTGGCGCGCTTGCGGCCCGCGCGAGTTTTATAGCGCGCGCGTCAATTGTAAAATGATACTCCCCGCGCGCGCGCGCGTAACCGGAGGATCGACATTCCTTCATTGGTAAACGCAATCACTTTAAAAGCCCGCCCCGCGGGGGTGTATATACCTTGTGTGATTGGACTGCATTTGCGATTGGGACATTAAAATAATTAATCGTCTCGTTTTCTTTTTTTTAAGCAAGAAGAGAGTTACGGTGGCGCGTTTAAATATTTAGAGAGAAGTCCGTAGTTTTGACAGGCGACTGTAAAAAAAAAAGAAACATCAACAAATATACTATCTTAATTTGCGTGCATTCCGCGAGACTCATCACATCTTGGGAGCGAAAAACGTTGCGTCACAAGACGCGCGTCAAGTGCCGCTCGCGGCGTCGTGTGACGTTAATTAACAGTTTCCGCCTGGCAGCCGAGCGCGCAAACTCTTTTTTGACCGTTCCGCGTTAAAATAAACTTCCTTCTTGACGCGATTCGCCTTGTAACTCGCGCGACCTCAATTCGCTCGCCTTTTTTTTTCTTTCTCCGCTCTCGCGCTTATTCTGACGTTTTCTTTCTGTCTGTCTGGGCGTGTGTAGGTGGCCATTAAGATAATTGACAAGAGTCAGCTGGACCCGACGAACCTGGAGAAGGTTTACCGCGAGGTCGAGATCATGAAGCAACTGGAGCATCCCCACATCGTCAAGCTTTACCAAGTCATGGAGACGAAGAACATGCTGTACATGGTGAGCTATTGTTGTTATATCTTTATTATACTTTTCTTTTTGTCTTTTTTTTCTGCAAACAATATTGATATCGTAAAACTTGTTATGTAACATTCGTTAAACAGTGAAGAGAAATGCATTTTTTGTACGCAATATAAACATTATTAATCTTTCTGACGAAAATTTACTGTCGGCCGATCGCAAGGTTGTATAATATTATTATAGATAAAAAACACCATTTTACGAAAGTTGATAAATAATAAAAAATGAATAAGTAATCGAGCGAGTCGTTTAATAATTTATTAATAAGAATAATATCCACTGCGCGAGATGTAAACATGTTTTTGTTTACCTTCATGATACACCTAATATAATATGTATCGCACGCGTATATTAGAATTTGTTAAAACTTGGAATGCACATCGCATTATCGCGCCTGAACGAGCGTCATTCATGAATCACAACCGCGACGTATATAATAATGAAAATTATAGGTATATATGCGAATTTACACTCGATACTGTTTTCTCTATATCTATATCCGCCGTGCATAAACATCCTATGCGTCGCTTAAATGCATATTTTAATACGTATAATAACTTCGCGACCCCACGTTAATGCAAGTAACGTAAATTCGTCCTGACGGAACTGCGCTGCATCCGCGCGCTGATATAATCCTGTCTGCGATCTTAACGATGCCGTAGGTTGTAAATTACATTTTAATCAAAATTTATCACCGGTTACACGCTGTAATGTATATCATTTTATGTTTCGTCGGTCATTGTATCATGAAATATGACATTTTTTAATATTTCGGTTTAATAGAATTATCTTATTTTCAAGAGCAATAAAGGAACGCGTGTTACGGAAAATTACAACAATATAATACGACGCAGATTTACAGTTACAAAAACGCGACTGCGAAAATAATAGCGATGATTCATATAGGTATATAACATATAACGGGCAAAAACATCGCGTGTAACGAGGTAGCATTACGAGGTATTACGGTTTTCGCTATTTCCCGTGCCGCAGGTATAATCTTTCCGGGACGAGGTAGTCTCTCGCCCTCCCTCTACGAACGATTCGAAAACTTTCGAGCGCCGTCGAGCGCGGAGTGATTTATTAGCTTCTATGTACCGCGTGAAGATTGAATTTCGAGAAACTGATAATGAATTTCGCCCCCTCAAGTTCGCCCACGCAGTTGAATGTAAAAAGTTTAACGCCAAGCGAGAATTAACTTCGTTGCTAGGCTAATTTAGTTTACGTATTCGCAAGGTGCTTCCTAGATATATATGTATACATTATGCCGATAAATTGAAAAATAAGAAGCCTCGATTCCAATCCAATGGCGAAGTTTATTCTGCCCGGATACTTACTTAATGAGCAATTTTTCGAGCTCGGCGAGTGCACTTCTATAATTTACTTTCCACTTTAAAGTTGCGGCTGCATATCGAAATCGGATCTAATCAATTCCCATCGGACGTGTGTTTTAATACGTTGCGCCGCGCACTTTCTATTTTAATGGAAAAAACATTGTGTATAACGAGTTTAATTTATTTAACTTTCACGTATATTAACATTATCTTATCAGAATGTATTTCCTACATAGCCACTAATGATTCAGGAAACATTTATACATAAAACGTCGAATTTTGTGTAGCAAATCTATAATAATTTCCGAAAAAAACTTCAAAATCATCCCATCGTCTCAAAAATAGAAAGAAAGCCAAAAAAGTAACTACAGACCTGCATGAAAAGAAAACAGTAAATCTTGCTGTTTTGCACAAGTTAAATCAACTGAATAAGCAACAAGTAGAAATAGCATTGAAAAATCAGTAAAATCAAGTTTTTAATAAGTTTTAAAGTAAAAACTACTGTTTATTTGAAATACATATCAAAGCATAATGCCAATCTTATACTTAACCAAAAAGTGAATTCTACTTCTTTTAATAGCAGTTTCTACTGATTCTTATAAAAGTAAAATAAACTTGCTTTTAGCAAAATGTATAATTTACTGGATTTTTTTGGCATCTCTCTTCAGCATTATTTTCTTAATATAAAGTTTCTGACTTTCCCAAAAAATACCTTCTGAATCCGAATCGAAATAATAGCACACTTTGACTCTATATCCAAGATCATTCAGGGTGTCAACATCTTAAACAAAAAAAGTTGAATACACTCTCAACACACCCTATCTCCATTCCCATTCGCAGGTCTGCGAGTACGCCAGCCGTGGCGAGATCTTCGACTACATAGCTCGGTACGGCCGCATGGGCGAGCCCCGTGCCCGCACGACCTTCGCCCAGATCCTCTCGGCGGTGGAGTACTGCCACGCAACGGGTGTCGCTCATCGCGACCTCAAGGCCGAGAACTTACTCCTCGACGCCCAGATGAGCGTCAAGATCGCGGACTTTGGCTTCAGCAATCGATTCGCGCCGGGCGAGCGGCTGAGCACCTGGTGCGGTAGTCCGCCGTATGCGGCGCCTGAGGTCTTTCGTGGCAAGCATTATGCCGGACCGGAAATCGACGTCTGGGTAAGTGTTGTTTTTTATACTTGTAATTATGTTGCGTATTGTACGGGATCTTTTTTAACGTCGAGGTGAATAACGTTGTGACAACTGATAATTGCGATATACCACTGAGATACGGTACGGTACACGGAGAGAAATTTCAGTAAAAATTTTATAAAACTTTTTGTAAATTTTTCAAACTTTTTGTAAAAATTGCCAAAAAGTTTGGTAAAAATCTTGGATTTTCAAGTCTGCCTCGGGATTACAAAAAGT
>UXGD01001194.1:0-38345 GCA_900474315.1 Torymus auratus | reverse complement strand
ACGAGGTCAAAAAGCCCACTTAGCCCTTGGTGCACACCATATTTTTTGTAACACAAGTATTGTTTTTCGCATTTTTTTCTTACAAAAAAACGAAGCTTATGAAGCTATAACTAGAGAAAACCAGCCTTTATTTGCTTTTTTTAAAATTACCGGACCAAAAATGATTTCGTAGCCCATATATTTGCAAGAATATTGGCAATATATTGGCAATATATCGACTACACTGCCCACATTAGTGCAGTATATGGGCAATATCTGGCTCCGGTGCCTAAGCCGAATATTGGTCATACTGTTTCCATATCATGTCCTCATAAGTCCTATTTTTTTTCTAAAAGTGTGAGCCCCATATAAGGATTATGTGGGAAAACTATGGCCCATATTCGGCTGAGGTGCCGGAGCCACATATGATCCATACGTGGCTCACAAAATTATTTTATGTCGGTAAAAAAATTTTGATTCCTTCAAAAGTTCTAATCGTCTAAATTTAGGCGTTGAAGAGGAAGAAAACACGCCCAAAGCTCGGGCTGCCACTTTGTACGATTTGCGTATATTTTAGTGCCTTTTCGACGCTCAACTTTAAAAATTTTAAATCTGAAAGAAGGGTGTTATCAAGACTTTTTTAAATGTACATGATTTTTCTCTTACATCATGTAGTACAAAGAGTAGGAAAACCCAGGCCTGGAAGGTGTACCTTCAACAAAATTTCACCAACTTTTGAGCATGCGTTAATGGATTTTTCGCGTAGATTTCATCTTGTATCTTCGAATTTTATTCTACTATTTCTTACTTTACTTACGGATAAATTATTATTTTTTGCTGACGTGATCTCTCCGTTAAATAGGAAAAATGACCGAAATAATCGTTTCATCGCTACCGAATAATTAAATATTTTCTTTATTTATTAATTTCGAAATTTCTAGCAGGGTAATAAAGACTATATTAAAGTACGATTCGATAGCTGTTGCGTGTTTTTATCGAAGCACGATTACAATAGTCTGCAAATTTCACCAGTTTAGAAAGAAAGTAATACTATTATTATCGAAAACATTTAAAGGCTGTTAACGTAATGATGAATATATTTTACTAAATTTGCAGAGAAAACTCAAAGAAAACGAAACTTTTATAGTAAAACTGCAGTTTTTTTTGCATTTCAATCAAAGGTCGAATCTCTCTTACTTTGCATTCATGCAACATTCATGAACCCCGCGTAAATTGTGTGGTACGCTCTTTACGCTCGAGTGAAATCCGAGAATCGTTACAACCCGGTAACAGCTGTCGCGCGCGATGTTATTTTACGAGGCGTATATATATATACACAAGCGCTCTTTCCATCGCCTAATCCTGCCGCTGTTTTGAAACTCAAACGCGGTGCGCGCGCCGAGTTGCAATAACGAGAAATCATTGCGGCGACGACAACGACGACGAAAGTTTAGCGGGTAAAAGTAATTAAGTTTTGAAAGTTTCACGCCGAACGCAGGGCAATAGAGCAAAGAGGAAAAAGTAAAGAAGGTGGTTCACCTATGGCCGGTCTGAAAATTCCGGTCGGTAGATCCTTGCCGTACTGCTGTACTACCTGTTCTGCAATGCATTTCGTGTAGGCATAAGTGTTCGGAAAGTCGCCGAGCAGTGTTTGCGTAATCTCTCCGAGTTTTTTGTCGTCCAGGCTCTGAACCAGTTTGATGGCATTGTCCCCTAGGATTATGTCAAGCAGATATTAGCGGGTTATGTCATTTCAGCGAATAAATATAGGCGAGAGCCGATAATACCGGCTTTACTTACCAGTTATTGGAGGATCATAGAACTTTTCGTCGATGTCCTGCCTGATGCAGTTGCTGTAAGCTGTCGATACGTGAATAACTGCCTGCAAGAGATTATTATTATCATAACTATTTAAAACGTAGCTACATCAAATATTTAGCCAAAAAACCCCATCATAGGTAATCAAATATATAATAGAGGCAATTGATAAGTTCAGTAACTTATGACTTTTAATAATTTATATAAGCAAGTTTAATATTTCCATTGTATAGGAAAATTGCCTGCTATTCTAACATCATAACCAAACGAAAAGGTTCAATGCATCTTGCCGGAAACGATAATAGACTATATTGTGAAATGACAGCTTTTACTTATACATTCAAAATATTCACAGTAAAAATAGCGAGCGATATTATACATTCGTTACTTTCCAATGTAGCCGTTAAAGAATGAATATTTTTGAATAGAAACTGAAAGTAGAAAGTAAGAGTTCGAAAAAAAGTATGAAATATTTCAAAATTTGCATTGAAATATATACACTGAATAAAAAATATCAGACAAAATATCATCATAAAATAAATATAAAATTTTTAAATGAGTATTAACAAAATTAGTCATTACATTTTACTGCAAATAAAAGTTTCATCTCGCACGTATCATTCAAGTCATAATGTAAATAGCACTCACTTGTTCATTACATCAAGTATTTAAATCGCTTTGAATTAAAGCTACTGCTAAGCATCGCAATTTATATGCGATCATCCTTAATTTACGTACTTTCAAGTTAGTTAAGCTCCTGCAGAGATCCAACACTTCCTTCGCACCGCAAACGTTGATTGCGACGGCTTGCCTGATTTTCTCGTCGAATCTCACGGTAGCTGCGACGTTGAAGATGATAGATACCTCGCGCTGAATTAACTCCCTGTCTGCCGTTGAAATTCCCAGGCCCGGAAGTGAACAGTCGCCGGCAATGGCGTTTATCTTGTGGCGGAATTTCGGCACTTCTTTCTTCAATCTGCCGAATACCTGTAAACAAAAACTTGTTATTTGTGTAACAACAACTTGTTGCTTATGCAACCAAAACATTTCTTGTATCTTTCAATATCATCTTTTCGAAAGGCTTGAGACATTTAAGTTTAGAACTGAATTGACAAAAATGTTTTGCTTAGTGTACGTGCTTTGCATACTAAATAATGATGAAAATAATCTTGTTTAAAATATTAATTATGAAAAAGTCAGAGTAATTTCACATGTTTAGTGTTTTCTCATAAGTTCATTATAAATTCCCCATAAATTCCAAGTTCTTTTGTAATTCAAAGAGCAGTATTCTAAATTTAATTTAAATTATATGTAGTATAGTTATGAAATTACTTTTTATTTAATTAGACTTACCGGATCGTCGAACATAGAATCCAGTCTGTGGTAAGCATCCTGTCCCTTTTTTGGTCTAATAATAACGTAAATAGAGGACAGGTCAGGGCAACTTCTTAGAAGTTTTTCAATCAGTAACTTCCCCAAAAATCCAGTTCCACCTAAAAATAAGTCGCAATTGTATTATTACCGGTTTTTCAATGAACTACAACGTAGATTTAGTGGATGAGCAAGTTTTTTTACAACAGCGTATTTTTAAATTAAAATTTTTATGTTACATTTAAATGTTCTCATCCAAACAGTAAGTTTTTTGAAATCTAAAATTCGTCATTTTGAAATTGATATTTATTTCACAGAGTGATTCGTACCTGTGATTAGGACATTTTGATTGGCGTAAAACTTCTGTAGAGGAGTGCCAGTGCTACAATCCAAATTCGTCGATATCACCGTCATTTTGATCTGAAAATAAGAAACAAGCTATCAGTCGGTTATCGTATTTACGTTAAATCGGTCTATACACTACCGCGGAAGCAGTAACTATGGGATCGAAACGTGCACCCCTGAAAGTTGGCAACAGCAACTACTTTTCCGCATGTCGCAGGCAATAATTTCAAAAGCCTTCTATATATTGTGCAATGTTCGCGTAAGAATATCTATACGTATTACTGAATTATATTAACTAAATGTTTAGATATATAGCATAATACCGCTAGAGGTAATTGGGTTAAGGTCGAGTTTATAAATTTTATCGATAAATTTTTATTTTCTTCCTAAACAGAAGTATTTTGTTAATCCTCTCGTGATTGCGAATTTTATTGTTTAATAAAAGCTTGACCGCTAGTTAGAGTGATGCTTTGAGACATTTTCAAACTTTTATAATAAAAATTGTTTTTATTGTTAGGATTTTTTCCTGTGTAGAAAACGGTATTCCCTAAAGGGTTGAGTACTTATAAAAGAAATATAATAAAATAATGCTTGTAGTAACCTTTTCATTTAGAAGATGTACTTTTATAATACTTTATTATCTAACATTTTTTAAAGATATTAAAGGCTTTCACAACTTTTATTACTCATATATCGCTGTTGGTAAAGAGATTTCATCCTTTTTTTTAGAATGAAATTTGTAATCTGGCTGTCATGAGTGACGTACATGACGAAAATCCAATTAATATATCAGTACATTTAACTTATCATGTTTATAAGTGATTTTTTTTTTAAATTAGCATTTTCTAAAATCTTTTTTATTTTTAAAAATGACATATAGTTATGAAACAACTTTTGCGTTTTCAAAAATAATATCGTTTTAAGATATTTTAAATGAATATTAATCTAAAAATAAATATAAACTGCAAATCTTGTCACGTAACACATTTTACGTCCACGTGCCACCTCAAGGCCAGTCAAATTTTTTGAAGCCCGAGACCAAATTAGCGTAAGCTGATTTCCTTGGTCCAGCCGAGACACTACGTCACTGTCCCGAGGTGTGCTTCTGCCCAAGAATACTGCAAATTCACTTAGTTTCAAGTTTACCAAAAATATAATCGCAGCAAGAAGAGTAGGGCTGGGTACGCGCAGTCATTTTTCAATCTTCATATTGTTAAATTTCTCCTTTAGTTAGTGTAATCCTCTCTTTTAGAAATACTGACCCTCTACAGACTCTCCTCTAGGAGTGAAGACACCTACCAAGAGGAATCATTTCTTCACTCAAAAAGCTTAACCAGCGAGCCTATCCTATACAAAAAAGAAATGGACTTGAGATTGTCACCTCTAATGATTGTGATTGGTAAAATGTGATTGGCCCACGATACGGCAGGCGAAGCGCGCATTGATACTACTAGTAGACATAAACCATACAATTGCCTCTCACTGTTAACAAACCTTTCTAACCCTATTTCTAAATCCCTTATTCCAAAATCATTGCCGCTCTATGTAATATGCTTCTCACCCATCTTGAACCACAGAATCCGATAGGTTTTTTCCGACACTCACTCCGAGGAACCAATATGTTTGAAGCCTCGTTCGATGGCGTACCCATTACCATTTCTAAGACGCAGGAGACTAATCAGCATGAGAAATAATTGTAAAACTAAACCTTTTCGCATAAATATGGGCATATATGAATGACGATAGGGTACACTAGGTTACAATATAACGAGAAGTTCCGCCATATAGACGAGAACGACTGACGGTTCAAGGGCGGCTCAAATATTTGTATAAACAATTTAGGTATGTAAGTATTTTTTGGACTCTCTCCGAATAACATATTATAATCTAAATTTTGCTTTTATCTTATAAAGCACTTATCCTTATATCATATCATACATTGAAAATTATTATACAATATTGTTACAACGTTCTATAACTAAAACGACCAGAATTGTAAAATATTACTGTAAATGATGAATTAAATTTTGTTTCTGATACTTGTAGCAAAAAATATACACAAAGTACTCAATCACGATGATAAACATTAATTACAACAGAAATAAAAATGTTGCAAACTGAATAAGACGAAGGAAAATATATATGTTTTTATGAAAAAGAGATTAAAGAAAGACTCACAACCAGACGCTAAACGTATAGCAAGTAGCAAGCACGTAGTGATAACAATTAAGTAATGTTTTTCAAAAGCTGCGCATTTTTTATGCAATGTTACTCACTAATGATAAATCAAGGAAACAGCTTTCCTTGTATGTGTTTGCTTGCTTAGTGCACCATGTACCGCAAGTTCATTCGCGCAAATTATGTCATTATAATTAGCCGCCAATGTGTCTGCGATCATGCACGAAAGCTTATTTACATCAGTGGGCAAGACTAGTTCTTTCTCGAATAGCTTGTTTGTCTAGTATCAACTCCTACACGTCTTCAATAATGTCTAATAATTTGAGTAGATGTATTATGACGCAACTGAAAAATTTTTCCTAATTCTTTTTCTATTCTAACAGGAGTCAGGAGAGCTATTAGCTGTGCAAATAACAATTTAAATTCAAAAAGTATTAGTCAAGTTTTGGGACATAGTTTATTCTACTTTTAAGTAGTAGATTTTCAATTATTATAATTATATTGGATTGTGGAAGTATATTTATATTGGATACTTAAATATTCTCAAGTCTATTGACGCATTAATACACGTATGTAACTTTTATCTTAACAGGTTCAGTACGGCATGAGTCAAATGTGACTGATGAAATTTGACATACTTTAGATTGCAGTAAAACAAAGAATTTTTAAAATTTTTGGCCATAACTCAAACTTAAAATATTTTTAATTCCATTTTATTCTTTGTAAACTTAATTATCATACAAATTCTTCAACAAAATTAATAATGATACTACGATTTACGATTTATCCATTCATTGTGTATTTTTATACGCATAGGAAAGCCATTGCTCGAACTTCGCTCTTTAGATGGATTATCTGTATTTGAATAAAGAATTTTTTGCAGACGAGAATTGAAAAATGACATTTTACCAAGAATAAATTTTAATTTACTGCTAATTTATATGCTGAATTGAAAAAGAAGATAAAACGTCTATACTAAAAATGAGTAAGAGAGATTGATAGAAGTTGGACTAGGCAATTAATTTAACGTATACAGGAAGCTGAGAGTCTTGGAGAGATTTTAGATGGTCTTACATACGTATACTCGTGTAGAATTACATCATATACCAGGGGCAAGGTTAGAAGACCCTGACATAATAATTCGATAAAGCTTTACAATTAAGTATTTTTTCAGTTTACGTGTTCTGGTTTATTTTAAAATTGCTTTTCGTTTGTATATTTCTTTTTATAAAAACCTTTTTTAATTTAAATAAATGGAACTAACGGTCTATTGCGAAAGTACTTTATTAAATAGATATATTTAAGGTTTAGTGAAAAATTGACAAAATAAAAATTACTGAAATGTAAATTCTTAATAAAGCTAAAATAAGCATTAAAACAATATTTTCTCTATTAAAAACAACAATTGTTTGCTCTCTTCTTGAACCCTAAAGAAACCTTTTTATCACTTTAAAACTCTTACTCATGAATCCTTTCAGTCGTGACTACGTAATCAAAAAGATACAGACTTGTATTCTATATATAATTTTATAAACATGAAAATTTATGATTCACTATTTATAAATACGGAAAAATTAAGTAGCACTTAAGAAATATAATGTATTCCATATCGTGTCAGTGTGTAAATTTATTTTAAATTTGAAAATTTTATAGTTCGCATCGATTTTACAATTTCCTCTTCATGAATAATAAGACACAAATGGATTCTATAACTGAGTGCTATAATATCTAACATTGAAATCATTGTTCATGATTGTGCGTACAATTCGCGAGCAAAGAAAATTTTGAAATAAGTAAACTATACCTTTTCGAAAAAATTCGAAAAAAAACGTAAAAATTGAGTATTGAAATAGAATTTCGGAGACATCTGCGTCGCATAATGTTTGAATACTTTCCACACTCGTAAATATTTTTTATTCCTTTATTGCAAAAACTATTATCAATTAACTTTGGATATTACGTTTACTATGTTTATGTAAAGATTTCTAATAATTATTGTATTTCTTAGTTACTTTGTAATTTATAAAGTTATTTTATTAATCAAACGTTAAATCTTTTACTTAATTAAATTGATTCATCTTTGTTAACAGCTGCAAGATGTAAACTACTATTACTTCAAAGTATAATTTACAAATTCACATACCTTGATGTTTATTTTGTTTTCGCACATGACTAGAGAAATTCTACATTGTATTATATGTATACACAATATACATCGTGAATTAAAATGAGACGATCAAATAATAAAGGCTATTGACCGATATACAAATAAACATATTCATCTATCAGTCTAAGAAGATAAGCAAAAAAAAAACACAAAATTTTAAATTAAATTTATCCATCGCAATGCTAATGCTTTTACTTGTATCCGCTATACCGAATATTATCATTAAAATAAAAAGTATGACGCCTAGAAATAAATGTTTTCTATTGATTCTTAGGTAATAGAATGACACATGTCAACTCCACTTTCACAGCGTAATAACCAATTAAATTTCTCTTCCACCCAAAAAAAGAACCTTATTTACTGCAGTATAATTGTCATCCGCGTAACGCCACGCGTCCATAACAGCCACCCCAAACGAACTATATCCATAACGTAACACTTTCGCACCTACTATCCTCTGCACGACACTTATTTAACACACCCAATTTTCTCTCTCTCCCGCTCTCTCTCTCAAATTCAAATCCCACAACCACACACTGAACAAAAAAAAAAAGAAAACTCGCACTTGCAAAACCTGTCAGACGCCGCACACTCACCGATTTTTCCTATATCGTTGTACTCTCTCCCTCAAGTGTATACCTTTCAATGCGCGTTACGGGAGGATCGGCTCGTCTCCTAGCTGCGCTGGCTCCCGAATCGAGTCTGCGGAGCCCGCGCGTCTCGACGACCACGGCACGGGCACGGCGCGCGGACACACACCACCACCTCTGCTGAAAGTGAAAGCACACTCCCGTCCGACACTATGCACAGAGCGCGAGTAGTTATACGCGCGTCCGTTTTTTCCTTTTTTTTCTTCTTCGTCTTTTTTTTCGTATATACGCGTCTAACTCGCTCACGCACTTAAAGGAAGGATTTTCACTCGTGAAAAACGCGATGTCGAATGTAACGCTCTCGCTGCCAAATGCGGGTCTTATATGAGCCCCACCACCGCGCAGTACCAACGCCGTCAGCGCGCGCGCGCGTAGGTCCGTCTTCGCGATGGCATGTGGCGCGTAGTATACTTATGTCTCCCCGCCAGGTGGATGTGGGTGTGGGTTACGTGCCTCCTTCTTCTTTTTCTTATGAGAGTGATGCGAGGAATAGGGAGAGAGAGAGAGAGACAGGATTGTACGAATGTGTGTAGGAAAACAATGCGATCGAGCGCGTGTGCAGAATGGAACGATGACCGTGTGGTTGTTTTTGCATGGAAGGGGAAATTTAAGCAAAGAGAGGTGGTGTGGGCAAGTAGACGCAAACGAACAAATTTCGTTAATATATACTTATCTTTTATCTTGATATTATATTGAAATTTTGTGGATTAAAAAATAGCTAAAAATAGCACGCCTTGTTGTTGGAGAATAATTTATAAGGTGAGTTTATTATTCGTCTGTAATTCGATGGTTTTTTTGAGTTCGCTGAAGAGTTTTTGAATTAACAAATTTAAATTTTTTATCGATTGTTACTGTAAATTTAATAGATTATTTAACGGATTTCCTTTAAAACGACAATAGCCCAGGGACAATTATTGCAAAGTTTATAAATATAAATCTTAATGATTTTACTTTGGTTTGTATGATATTTGAACACCACAGGCCACCTCAACTGTCATTTTGAAAGAAAAATTTTCTCTGTACTCTGTAAAAGTGAAACGTTAGCAAACGAAAGCGACAACGTTTTCTCTCGAATTAGAGCGAGCAATATCTCGCTGCGGCAATATTTCTCCGGAAAGTTACATATCATTGTTCCTACATCATAACATGTAACATTTACAAAAAACAAAGCAAATATCCGTAATTTAAAAAATTGTAAATATGTAATTTAAATTGGTTTATGTAAAAATATTTTAAAAATTAAAATTTAGTATCACTGTTAAATTAAATTTAATGCATTTTTAATGCACATTATATTCAATGCACTTGTAACAAAGTGATATAACAATTAAGTGAAATTTATTGTGTTTGTGTATTAAATGTAATGCATAAATATGAATTTCCCAACAAAAGTAATGCACTTTGCATTAAATTAAAGTTTTTAGATTTAACAGTATTTTTATTATTAAAGAAGAAACATGAAAGAGGACAAGCCAAACAAGGGATATGAGCTTAAAAATCAGAATTGTACCAACTTCTTAAAACAATTGATGTAAGGTCAATAACCTTGAAGATTCACAATGATTTTGCGAAATATTTTAACAAGAATACAATAGGAATTTACAAAGGATTAACATAATATCGGTGTGAAAACAGGTTTTTTTCAGGAAGAATAATAAAAAAGATATCAATTATCGTAGGTGAGATTCTGCATTAATTATGATACTGTTATAAATCAGTTATAAAAAGTAATTTATTATTGTTAGATATTATTAATAATTTAATAAATAAGTTATACCAACTATTAAGTTTAATTTCCATCCTTATTTATTTTGTAAATGGAAAGAATCTATTGGATCTCAAAGCAATTTTGAAATGAAAGAATGCGACTTTCGTTTCAAAATTACGATTTTCCTAATTCAAGAAAGCCGGAAATTTATTTTCTTAGAGGATCCCACGATTTTCATAATGATCAATTTACATCAGTTTATTATACGAGTATCCGCAGCCTCCGCATTTGTCGATTAGGCGTTAAAACTTGGATTCGCGCAGAGATCATTAAACCCGCTAACATTCTACTCGGCGCTGTGTCATCTCAGTCTATTGGTTACAAAGAAAAAAGACTAGGAAGAGACTTCGTTCAAGGATACGAATTCTTCATTCTTTTAAAGTCTCTTGATATTAATTAGCATTGGAAATCTACTGAAAGTAATTTGCATTTTCATATATGTAATATCGCGTATACGTCGAGAGGGTACGTGAGATATTCCAATTCGTGACCTTTGTCGATGATGTGATGAAACAGGCTGAGGTCCATGAAATTTGGCATTTTTCGATAGATTATGCGTTAAAATATGACAGTGGATGCTGATTTTCACTCAAGACAAGGCTAAAAATATGGTGGGTGGTGCTATAAGACATAAGTGCGAAATCATTGTTTACGGTTTAGACACAATCGAGGTTTAATTTTAGTTAAAAACAATGATCAGCATTTTCTTCAAAATTAAAGAAAAAAATACTCATTTGTAAGAAATCCATACAAATTGTTAGGGTAGTGATGTCATTTTGTAGCATAAACAGATTCTTAGAATTTCTTTTTACAAACATAATTAAGTATTTGTTTAATATTTCTAAGCGTAGCAATTATAGCTGTTTATAAATAGGTATAAATATACTTGTGGCCTTAGGAAAAAGTGTATCAGAAATTTTTGAAAATATTCAATTGCATTTATATAAACTTTTTGGAACATCATTGTATTTATCAAAAGAAAAAGAACATAAATTACTTTAAAAATTATCGAATTTGTAAATTTGAAAGATTATTCACAAATTAAAGCAAGAACAACCATAGCTTTGACAAAATTCAACGGAGTCACGATCGCTTAATTTTTTAATTATAATGCACATCATGCAAATTACACGCGGAACAGGTTGCGGGGATTCCCGTCTTCTTCCAAACATTCGTATCTTGCAAGTCTCCGAATTATACAGGAAGACAGCGCGTACTGCACTTAATTATTGTCAATTCTGTAGTCTGGCCATAATGTCGCAAGAACACTTACCGCCAGATACTCTTGTAACGTCACTTATTGACAACCCGTTAAACACGTTCCAAACTATTTCCGAACTGAAGGCGTAAAAAGGAATTCGCGATTACGCGCGTGACACACGTCTCGACTCCTTGTTAGCGGTTTTATAGTGATGAGTCGTCCCCACGTAACATCTCGCGCGATCACAATGCGATAGTAAATGTTCGACGACGTTGTTCTCTTCGCGCTTCTGCGCTACGATTTAACGAGACAATGAAAAGGTAAGAGTGCAGCGATAGAAGTTTCTTTCAAACGTTACAAAAGTTAACAATTAGCCGGTAAGTATAATGCTGCGCGTTTCGTAAGGCTACGAGTAATATTGGTTTAAGGATAGAATTTTAAGCTAATGGGTTAGTAGATAGGTACACGGCGAACAGTTACTTTTGTGAGTATAAGTCCCAGAATTTTCGAAATTCAGCCGATGAAGTAATACTTAAAATATTTATTTTTATATTCTATTGTGCCACTTTCTGGTAACGGAGAGATACACTGTAACGGGAAAGTCCACCTATCCTTTTATTATTTTCCTTATTGCCAAATGTCCCCAAAATTAATAACTTTATTCGCATAAAACACTTCTTGTGTCCTACTAAATTATAAACTGGACTTTACTAAGAATCCACTTGACGATGTTGACCAGAATATCCACTGACCTTTAATGGAAATTTTTTGAACAAATTATTTATTGATTTTATTGGTTTGTGTCACAGAGATTTTGTTGATAAGAAAGTTAATTTGTCACATCATGTTTTTCCGAATATAAAGTAGTCAACTGAGATGTATATCTTTCGAGACTATTCTTTATTTACTATAATGACAATATCTTCAGATATTTATAAGTACCTAAAATTTCAAAAGAAAAGATTATGCGTAAATACATATTCTCACACGTGATCACTTTCGAATAATCATTTGAAAACTCTCGAAGGTTACGGAAAATAACTAGGGTTCAATATTTATGCAGTATTATTTGCATAATCCGAAACATTCAGTGATTTATTAAATCAACCATTTGTACTTGAGTTTGGATATTCTGCATTCCTTTGCTCAGAATCTAACACTCTTCTTTTATGGTTATTTGTCTACGTAGGGCATTGCAACTTTTATCAATTATCCCTAGAGTAAAATTTATAAGAAATGCTTGGTAAGTTGATGGATGTCTAATTTACATAACAGACAAAAATCAAAGACAACTTATAATTACCTAATCAATAGATGTATTTTAGGCAGCTAGACATACTCGACGTTATGTGTCAAGGTTTACTTTTATAAGGTGTCCTTGTATTGTATCTTACTGCCTGGATATCTGAAATAGGTAACCTATTCAACTTGTTTGTACTGTTATTGTATGTGCGCAAGTATTCATTTTCAAAATTATAGCTAATTTGTTCATCAGAAATAAAATTTTGTTAAGAGTCGGAATCATAATAAAGCGTTATTCGGCGTAATCCTTTGAACTTTACAGGGTTAATGAATAATAGACATTTTTATTAGTTGTGTATTGAATGCTAGGTACTTAATAAATTTTTTGAATCGCTTTCTTTCTTATGTTCATCTTAAGTATTTTAAAACGTAAATAAATATTGGTTTTTGCAAAGAGTAATGAATTTCAGTATAAAATACATAATTTTATACTACGCATGTTAATTATTTACAAAAAGTATTACATATAAGTTATATATTGTTTGTTTATTTTTAACGTAATGTGTACGTATACCTAAAAAGATAAAAAGATTTAATGCAACAAATGGAGTCTTAAATAGCAAATAAGTTTAAATAGAAATTGAAAAAAGGTTTTTATTTTTATTTTTTATCAGAACTTGACAGTTCGCGATTCGTATATGAAAAAGGTAATTAGTAAATATAAATGCTTCACTTTAATATTTACCTCTTCAGAAAAACACGGGTGCCATAGATAATTTCATAAATGCAGTTACGGTATAATGAATTCTACTGTACAAACAAAGGAATTATTATTTATTTTTCGTCAAAATGTTGATTTCACTCGAGAATAATTCATCTCCGTATCTCGATAGAATCCCATTCACCTGTCGACGCCACATGACTAACCCGCGTAAAAACAAATACCCCTTCTCCAATCAGTTCGCTACGACGGCGCTATGCTCCGAGTGAATTACTTTCGCTTTTGAACTATGGGATTACATAAACACCCTAATAGCCCGGGACCAAGTGTGAAGAAACGCTTGAAACCAGCGGGAGAGAAATCGTCGCGAGGTTGACTTCACGTTAATGGAGCTCGGTATAACATCGCGGGTACAGCAAGTGCCGTCGCTCGCGTGAGCTCTTCCTCGTAAAAGAGGTTTTGCGGCTGTATGGAAGAGGAGTTGTTAAAAGGTCGTGATGCAACGCCGTTTTAAGATCTTTCGGGATCGAAATAAACTGTTTTTAGAAAACGTCCGCATCGTGCTGCGCTTGTGCCGTTGCCCAGTGCGGATTTGCATCTGTACGTGATGTGGATTTTTATTGGATGCAGGAAATATTTGAAACAAATATTCGTAAAGTTTGATGAATACCTTTTGATTTGGCAGTGACAGAATACTGAATTGTAAAAGAAATCACTAGTAACAAGTGATGGACCAATTTTTCTTTAGTCTTCTTAATAATAATAAATGTGAAGGAAAGTTTTACGCAACACTACGTACTGAAAAACTGCTTTTTTACTTTCAAAGAAAGTTCTGAAAAAGTTGAATTTCTATGAAAATATTAATTTCTTCTTCTAACAACCATCATCCCTTTTCATGACAAGACGCGATATCGCAAAATTAGAGTTTTACGCGATATGTTAAAATCAGCCTTGGAAGACTATACGTATCAACTATACGTTAAATCTCAATTGATCAGTTTAGTGCGTGCCTCGCGGGTTTAATTGCTCTCTTGCACCGCGAATTCATGAGTTCGTGACTAATGCTCCATTTACGTCGGGTCGTTCATCGTTAAATCGCGTAAAATCGCACTGCATAGGCGTTTTTGAAGAATGGTTGTTTTTAATCATCACGGAATCACTGACAATGGTAAAAGTAAAAGTATAACTTTCTAAAAATAAAAGTGGATTGATGTTTTGCGTAAAATAGCTTTATTACGTAAGACTTATTTGAATTCATGAAATTAGGATGGATATCCATGCATTAACTTCCGACGGAGTTGAGATATCCTCACTGCAGGAGGAACATCGAGTGTATGATTGATGGAGTAATTCTGACGTTCTCCGTCTACTGCTGCTGATTAAAATTAGCTACGGTTCATCACGTTCTAATAATACTTTTTAATATACACTTTTCATAATGCAATTTTAATAACAAAATTTATGAATGATAATTTTTCGTATTTTATTTGTTTACTTATACTTTGTATTTTATTTGTTTACTAATTAGATGTTAGCGAAAAAATTCTAAGGTATATAATATGTATCTTTCATTAAATCTGTACTGAAGCAGTGTATTTCATGGAGGTCTGTTTCGTTCCGAATTTTAATTTATAATATTATAAACGCGACTAACGTTACTTCAGTTTTATGGAAATTAAAGGGGTGGGATATTTTTATGATCTATTTTCACAGCAAATTTCTCGTGGAATGCGATACTAATTAAATTTTTTTTAATTCTACCAGGGTCGTGAAATGTAGGCAAAAATTAAGTTGACGGATGAAATAAAATTAAAATCCGCACTTTGTTAATTAGAAATGGCCCAGAAGTCTTCTCTACAGAAACCAATATAAATGCATATTTTGTTTCTTGTTTATTCTGAATTAGACATGCGCAAGAATGGTGACAAAATTCTTATTCAATTAAACGAATAATAAGCTGTTCATGAAAATTAAATAAATTACATTAAATCAATCGGGTGTGATGATAGTTACCTTATTTCAAGTGAAATGTTAAGAAATTTTTCTGATTTGCAATATCGACAAAATGCATGTAGTATATTGAAATTGGCTGTAATATATTGATTTGAATAACTTTATATTAAGATGAAAAGTAGCTGATAAAGGGATATTTCAAGATTCGGACTGATTTTGAGCATTTGCAACATATTGTGTATGTTCCCATTGCACTCGGATCACTTTCAACAAAACATGTTTTTTATGCAAGAATATAACAAAAAAGTTTGTTATACGCCGTAGATGGGTCGTTTCAAAGCCTGATAACATAATACTTACCCAAATCATATCAATTTATTCGAAATAGTTTTTCGTGATTTTAAATAACTGTTCGTAGAGCAGCTTTGTGAATTTTCAATGTATTGATCTGAAATTTGAACGCAGTATACTGCGCCTATAGTCGAAATGCATTGCTTTACTAAATGAACGAACCAGATTTATGAAAAAGTGTCATTTATGAAAAAAGTATCAGTTTATTTGAATTTATATACGATGAAATATTATTTGAATTAATACGTCAAAAGAAGTTACAACATATTATATGTATTTTCCCAGTGATTCAACTTATTTTAACAACTTCTCAACACAGTTTAATCTCTTCAATTTAATTAATTAAATCAAAGAAACAAAATATGTATTTGTTGGTTGCCATAGATGTGACTTCTCACTGGTTTAAATTCCGACAACCCAGATTTGTATGTTTTCAAATTCACCTCTCGGTTAATTTTTACCTAGAATATATTCGACTACGTTATCAGTTTAAATGGCAAACTGCTTAGTATTGCCAACCTCTACAACCAACTTTATAATTTTATACAGAACCTCTTATTTTTTATATTTTACTTTTAATAAGTTATCAATTAAATTCATAAAATTTAATTTTTCAATTATTAAAGATCAATTTTTGATTGCAATACACAGTAAAAGATAAATAAGCATTATTGAGGAAGTATATAAAAAAATTGTGTAACCGTAAAATTCATCTTCGAAGTTATGTATATCCATTCAATGTAGATAGACAAATACAATTAATGATAGTAAGGTAAAAATACATCATAAAAAACTTTTTTAGTAATAAGACATTCTTGGAACGGTAAGATAATCAAAATGTTTTGCATGTCTCAAGGTTGTCTGTGTATTAGAGGCGTAAACAAATAAAAACACATTAATTAACATTTTCTTACAAAAGATTTGATTTAATATAAATAATCCATATATAAAACACTAAATTCTACATTCGCATATTGCGTTTACAACATACCCCTAATTTGGATAATTTTTTATAAAACAATACACATAACAATGTACAAATATTCTTAACATTCTATAGCGTAAGATCGTCGTTCAAAATTCGACGATCTTCCTCTGTCTGACTCCATTCTGATTACATTAAATGGCTAACGTAGCACCAATAGATCCTCAGAATATTTACTTTGAGGATGCTAGGTGTCTGAAGTCGCAGAGTCCTTGTGTTCCTTATAAAATATTTCATAATTAAATACAGAAATTTTCATTCTGAGTTTTCCCGACGGCTGGCGAGCGTCACTCAGATACGAATAATAATTACAGCTGAGCCAGCGAAATGATGCACATGTACTTTTTAATAATTGTGTTTGCGATGTTTTTTAATGCTGTTGTTGATCAACCGATGCTGTTTTTCTCGCGAATCTCCGCGCTGATCCATCTCGCAAACACGAAGACAGTCGATGCTCGTCGTCGCACTGGTTGTATGAAGACTTAGATCTCTTACGAGACCCAGGAATAAATGGCCGTCAGAACCGTCCAACTAAGCCTCAGGAACCCATAGATCAGGAGACCCTTGAGAGATTGATGAATCCAGAACATTCTGAAAATCATACATATTTATATCAGCTACTTAGATAAGCTATTGAGGAACTTGAATTACTTTATTGATGGTAAGACCAAAAATTGTTTTCTCTGATTACATTTCAAATGGAAAGGATGCTTTTTTCTTGAAAAAGTTATTCATAATATTTATACTACTTATTTACACATTTATAATCTCTTGTAGTTATATACAAAAATTAAAAGTTCCACAGTAAACAATTGTCACATTGTCAATAAGTGACAGTGTTATTCATTATAAATTAATACTTATTTTTCAATAGTTAGACAGTGATATTTAATTGTGTAACTTAATTTATCAAAGCTCTTTGTCACAGGCTCATCTCGATTGGTTATCCCAGCCCGTGATATTCTTATATGGGATTTCAGATCTATTGTTCGATTGATGAAGTAATTTTAAAACATTTAATGAAAATGTATTTTTTGTCCCCAAGCCGCAAAATGACTTTTCGCAGCCCGTATAGAGGCCACGAAATACTGAATCTAAAGCAATGTAATACATTTAGTATTTCGCGACTTCCATATGGGACGTGAAAATTCATTTTGCGGCCTTAGGCCAAAAAATAGTATATACTACCACGGTCGCATATATTGTATCATTCTTGGTGCATAATGTACTATTGTTTTATATAACGGTTTCAATATCATTTATTTTATGATTAATCATAAATTTGGTAATTGAGTAAGTAATAAAAAATTTACCTTTGCCACTTAACGCGTGCTTGGGGTAAGGTATCGAGGGGATCCTTGATGAGATACAGCCTGATACCCCGCATGTAGTTCTGAAAGTACGTATCCCAGACAACGTTCCTCATATCGCAGTTGAACAGACTTCGATCCTTTTTATCCAGCCTATCGACGAGTCTGTGAACTTGTTCATTCGAGAAGTCCCATTCCTTCGTAGTGAAGTAGTTTAAGACTTCCATGAATTTGTGAATCTTCTTGTACACCTTGAGCATCCTGCAACGAGAATCACATGAATAAAAAAATAAAACTTTCATTCGTCGGAATTCTGGATGTAAGTTTCGTAACGACGAATGAGTCTCTTACTTTGGCTCCTTTCCAATGCAAACAGTGGCAGCGTCGACGAGCAAAGCTGGCAATAGATGCAAGAAGTAGATAAAGAACAAGTGAACGATCTTATATTTGTTGTTTCTGAAGCTGTAATACCAGACAGCTCGCGCCGTGGGCGTGTCTATACCGTACTTGGCCGACATGTCCTTAAGATCATCCCATGTTAGAGGATTGTCTTTGCACACGTAGTTGTAGATGGGAATTTCGTTGCTGGTTTTGTTGTTTCTATAAAATGAAAATGAAATGAGCACATTACAACTTTTTTGAAAAATGATCATCAAACTCAAGCATTTGACAATATTAAGACAGTACATTAACAACGTAATGCATTTCCATTATATAAATAAGAAAAATAATATAAACAGTAAGTTCCACGACATTTGTGACTTTTCCGCGACGTGCCAAGTTCAATTCCTAAAGAAATTCACGGTATACAAATTGTTGATTCACAAAACCGGGTTCTTATGTAGTTTCTATTTTTTCGTTCTAAAAAAACTCGCTCTTGTTACACAAGGTTTCGTAGAATTGCCGCGCATACTTTATAAAAAAAAGTAATTTTTCATGACTTGTAGCTCAGTTTCTGAACAGCACGAGAATCATATACTCACTTCTTGATGGTGGCAACCTCCCAGGCGCTGGCAATGAGGGCGTTGACAGTCATATCACCCGGAACGACGTTCGCCTTCATCGAGCCATCACAGTGCAGCGAGCGCACCACACCCGTGCCGGCGCCTGCGGCGACCCCCGTTGGTCCGTACATGTTGTCAATCCAGCCTCTGATCGGCTCTTGATACGTGGAGATCACTGTAATTAAATTGAGACAATTATTAGTTAATCATTAGATTAATTAATTAGAAAATATTTCATCACAATTTAATACGTTAAGTATTTTTGAATACTTCTAATGGCTCGATACAGGAATTTGACCTACAAAAACAAGTAAGTTTTCTGTAAAATTATAATTTTTGAAGTATAATTCAAAGTTTGAAGTTGGTAAAATTGTATTTTATTAGAAAAATATTGTTTAAATCAAACATAAAATTTAAATTATTAAATTATTTTTTTTATAAAATCTGATAAAAGTTATGATTTTACTTTCATAAAAAGTTTAATTTTAAGATTTTAGGTACTTTAAACCAATAATTGAGTTAAACTACTAATTTAATTTTTCTCAAAAAATATATTTATATATAGATTTATATATAGATTCTAATATAAAAAGTTTGACTATTTTATTTTCACAATCTTAGCTGGTTTACGTATGGTTTAATTTCTGTAAAATATTTTATGTAATTATTGCATATTCTATTTTAAAAAAATATTTTTAACCTTGTTATGAAATGTTGTTTTGCAAAGAAATTTTTTAAAAGAAAATAATAAAAATATGAATGTAAAAGGCTCATTCCCTCCTAACGACATCGTTTGCAATGATAAACTGCAAAAACTTCTTGATTTATAACCAACAAGACGCAAGTCGATTGAATACATGTTTTCTTTCACACTTTTGCGTTTTTCAATTCATGCAACACAATGTAAGTCATTCATAAAGTCTCGAATTTAATGCACATGTAAAGATTCTTTAATAGCTCGACCAGTTTTACGTCGATGACAACGGTCGGCCGGTCTACGCAATTTAATTAACGTAGATGGTATAATTTATGCCTTTATGACTTTTATGACCTTTCAATCAGCGTAGGATGTTTTTATCGAGAATCTACTAACCGATGGCGGGTCTGAAGATTCCAACTGGCATGCCATGGGCTTCCTTGCGCACGATATCTTCGGCAACGGCTTTTGTAAAAGTGTAAGTATTTGGCCATCTACCTAACAATCTGAAAACAATGAGGACTTTATAATGTGATCGTAGAATGTAAATACTAATTATAAAGTTTAAAGTTTTCCGACGAATGTAAATTCTAAAATGTCCTGCGCAATTTCTTGTTTCAAGATAAATGATTCGTGGCTACAAATTTTTTGTAATGACGTTTTTCACGTAATAATTGACTATATCCGCTACTTACGAGATTAATATAAAACTGATTAAAACAATAAATATTTTTAAATAAAACATAAATTGTGCCAATTTGATAATTGATTATGATAATTTAGATTTGAGATCACTTCTCTAAAAATAAGCTTTTATATATAATAATATAATAGTTCTTGTCTGCGCAATTTGACTATTTATATAACAACTGCCTTCTATTTTCAAATTAGCAAAAAAAACTATTCTAAAGCATGATATTTTCCTTATTAACTAGTTTTTCTGTTCAGTTAAAGCTTAAAAAATATAATACGTACGGTCTCGTAATCTCGTCGGCAATTTTTTCATCTATAGATTCCATCAACGAGATCAATTTGTTTCCGTCAATAGGCGCATCGTAGAATTTTTCTTCGACCTTGTTCTGAATGCAATTAGCATAGGCAGTCGATACGTGTACACAAGCCTGAAAAAATAATTTACGTTAATAACAAAGGTTTCTAAACATTCTGTAGTTTTTGCTTATTTAAATAGCTTAAATGTATCTGTGCAAATTGTACCAAAAAAACGCAAAAATGGGGTCCAAAAAATATTTTTGAGTCACACCTACCACACCACATTCTTTTAATTCTTTGGAGGTTCCAGAATATGAGATAAATTGTGTACACGCATTATCCGTTGCCAAACTTTATTGCCGACCAAATTAATCTCGAATATTTTATGCGATTTCTTCCCTCCACTTTAAACCTCTGCCATTTAGTCCAGAAATGTCCTACATAATTGTTCAAAACAGAAATTAAAACTAGAAAGAAAGAGCTTTAATTTGCTTTGTTGAACGATCAAAAATGTTGGTTCCTTCAAAAATTATAGCAGTTTGAAGTTTAGCGTCGAAATGACACAAAAACACGTTTAATTAAAGTCAGGACAGACGATTTTCAGCGATTTACGTATTTTTGTGCCATTTCGATGCTAAACTTCAAATTGCTTAAGGAACCAACATTTTTGATCGTTCAGAAAAGCAAATTTCTTTCAAAAAAACCTCTTTCTTTCTAGTTTTAATTTCTTATTTGAAAAATTAACATTTCTGGACTAAATGGCAGAGGTTTATTAAAGTGGACGGATGAAATCGGATAAAATATTCGAGATTAATTTGGTCGGAAACAAATTTTGACAACGGATAATGCGTGTTCACCATTTTTTTCATGTTCTGGAATCCCCAAAGAACCAACAAAATGTGGTGTGGTAGATGTGCCCCAAACAATTATTTTTTATTTTTTGGACCCCATTTTCGCGTCTTTTTTGGTAGAATTACACATATATTTAAAATGTTTTTAAATGTCATCAAAAAAAGTAATAGTCAAAGTTTTAAATAATTTTTCTTGATATTTGCATAATTGAATGGGCAACCAATGTGAAAATCACATCTAAAATAGTACACCCAGGTAAAATTAAATATAATATGATCTAATTTTTCTACGAATTTTTCTTCATGAAAATATATAGACAAAAATTAATATTATTGACTAGAAAAAAAATACTATTTCAATTTATAAATAAATTAGCGACAAGAATATAATTGGTGAAATTTAAGTTCTATGCCTTTTGTTCCGATTTTAATGTATGTGATAAATGATGTGCATTGTCTGCGTAAATGCCAAACCTTAAATTTTCGTGTAACTCTAAAATTTGAGTTACATTTTTTTCTTCAATCTTATTTTAAACCTTCTTAGACTAAATGACTGACGTTTTAAGACTGTAAAAAAATTTTTTGTAAATAAATCTAAAAATGTTAATCTCTTAGTTAGTATAATTAACAAGGAGAGTTCACACTCTCCGGGAAATGGATTTTGGCGGGCATTGGAGAGTCGATTTCTGGTACCTAAAATGAAGCTCCGTGTTCCTAATTTCATCTCATAAGCCCTTTTTTGAAATATGGGCAATTTAATCTCAAATATCCTCTATTTCGTTAAAAATGATGTCTCTTGCAACGACTGTCACATTGCAAGCATTTAAGATACGAAAACGAGGGAGAAAAATAATGAAAGTAAACAGTAAAAGCTAAAGTACATATAATGTTGATTTTTCAGGAAATTATGAGCAATCAAAGATAGCTTAAGAAAATGGTTGAAAATTTGTCTTCATTTCAAGCGATTAAATAGATTGTATTTTTAACCATTTCCGTATGCTATCTTTGATTGCTTGTAACTTCCTGAATGATCAATATTTTTTAACGAATTAGAGCTTAAATTTGAACTTTTATTGTCTACTTTTATAATTTTTCTCCCTCGTTATCAACAAAAAGGGCCTATGAGATGAAATTAAAAACATGAGGCTTCATCTTTAGGTACCAGAAATCTACTCTCCAATGCCCGACAAAATCCGTTTCCCGGAGGGCATTCTCCTTGTAAGTGATATCAAGACTAATCATAGAGATTTAGTTTTATTAAAATATAAGAATATTTTTAAACTTATATTTTTTTATGATATACCTTACATACATAAATATGTGTATCCATTTATCTGTACTTGAGCGATTCTATTGCGACAAAATCTACAACATTTTCCCTAAACTTTTCTAGAACACACACCTTCAATTTAGGCATCTCCTTGCACAGATTCAGGATATCACGTGGACTCTGAACATTGATAGCGACGGCAAGCTTCAGTTTCTCGTCGAATCTTACAGTAGCAGCAACGTGAAAAACGACCGAGACCTCACGCGAGAGAAGTGCTCGATCGGCCGCGGAAATTCCCAGTGAGGGAAGGCTACAGTCGCCTGAGATCGCAACGATCTGGTGACGGAACTTGGGCAGTTCTTCCTTCAACCTCGAGAATAGCTGAAACATGAAAACAAGAACCTCGTTTTAGTATTGGCACGACATTGGCGCGTGATTAATAATCATAAGTGGTTTCATAATTGGGTAATCGATGATTTTGAGATTAATCAGGCAATGATTCATGAGGATATGGTGGATTTTGGGTATCCTTGTATAGTTTTTAAGGTGGTGGAATTAGGTTATTACGAATTAGACGTGGAGACTTGAAAATATTATTCATCTGCTAATCGTTTATAATGTTTCAGCTTAGACATGATAAAGCAACACATGATAAGAAGAACGAGTTTTAAAAAACTTTATAACTTGTATACTTCATTTACAATCAATCATATAATTTCTCATGATTCTTGCCGTAATTTAAAAAAAATACGAATTTTCTTCTATAAATAGATATAAAATATACATCAAATAATTAAGAAATCAAAGATATACGTGAAACATTGTTTTCAATGAAATTAATACGTTCATTTGCATACATGTCAAAACAAATAAGATAAACGATCAAACAGTAGTTTGCAATGTAAAGTATTTTTATGACAGTTTCTTTGGGGAATGTGCATATTGATGTTATTATCCCGCACGTAATTATCTTGGTAGAAAATTAACCATATTGTATAGCTAAAGTGTTAGTTAAATGGAAGCATTTTTAGCAAAAATAATATAATTCATCTAAAAGTTATATTCTATATTACTTAAAAAACATATTTTATAAAGCAATGTTCGCTTTTAGCCATAAAGTTATATATCTCACTTCTAATTTACGAAATATGATTAGCAAATACTTCAATTTTCCGTAAAATCAATGAAAAGCGCAACTACCAATAACCCGTAAATCTTACCGGATCATCAAACAGCTCCTCAGTCCGTTGATGCACATCCTTGCCTTTCTTCGAGCGCACCAGTAGATAAACAAATGCAATGCCAGGACAACTGCGCAGCAGTTTTTCGATCAGAAGCTTGCCCATGAAGCCGGTGCCACCGGTGATGAAGATGCTCTGACCCGCATAGAACTGTTGAACGGGCGTGAGGGCTTCACTGTCCGAGGTCTCGGTTATCTGCTGCAGCATCTTCGGGGCGCACTCCGTTGGCGTCTCAGCTCGGGGCGAGCCGCCACTTTCGGCCACCACGACGTCTTGACCACCAGATTCCATCAGCACTTCGACCATTGTTGTAGAAGAATTTGATTATCTGTAAAAAAAATATTAGATTAGGTATTAGGAGATGGGATTAGCAAAATGATTTCATAAAATTATAAAAGTTACAGCAAGTCAATAACCTTATCACATTATATTTTTATTACTCTTTAGAATAAGAATGATGCAAGCTACAATGATCAATAATAGTCTTAAAATATTCAAGCCAAGCATTTATGGTAAGAGGGTGCCGTAATTCTATTAAAACGTAGATTAAAATTAACTTTAAATTTATATCCCCTCAATAAATTAGAAAACTGGGCTTTTATAATAAATTTAGGAAAATTAAAAACATCGCCAATGGATTTTTTCTCGGCTGTAAAACGATATTTTAATTTCATATTATGCATTAAAATCTTGTCACTATAAATGGTATTGCGCGTTGTTAGCCCAAAGTACGTAATACAAACAAAGAAGATGCTTTCACGGAATGTTAAAAACTTATTTTTAAAGTAATCCAAAAAAATTCAAAACAAGTTCGAATTTGGAGATACAAAAGAAGAATTTTAAATGTGTCATGAGAATCACAAAAGAGTTGTCATTCTACTTGCGATATTTTTACCGTCAAAATTTAAAGGTGGAACTTGGTCCTGAAAAGATCATTGATTTCCGGGAAAAAAATTCACTCAATATGAAAAGGATAATAATATACCGATGCTTTGATCTTTAACCTTGTTTTACTACAGTAGATGAACAAATTTGCTTTAGCATTAAAAACTTTTGAATAATTTAAACGAACTCATTACTCACAAAGTTAACTTTTAAATGTGCGCCTTTGCTACACGTTGTCTTCGAAGAAAAATCTAGCGTTACTAGTTAGCGCATTCTATAAGAATTATTTATAGTTTCTGGCCCGTAACTTAAGATTTTCTATTATATTTAATGTGTATTTGTGATAAATTTTCCCTTTTTTTTCGAAAGTATAAAATAATGTTTGAAAATGAACTACTGTGACGAAATAAACTATCAAGTAGCATTATTTGATGCAAAAAGTGGAAGTAAAAAGCATTCCATTATTAATATATATTTTTTAACAAACTATGAATTTGCATTAAGTAATTTAACTTGCAATTTTAAGTAATAAATATAACATCGTCACAGGGCAAACAAAAACATCATAAAACTCCTTATAGTTTTACTACTTGCGACCGGTGATACTAATAAATATTTTATTATCCTAACTACAACGCTCTCGTGTCTTGCGCTTTGATTATGATATCGACATTGCAATGTTCTATCGAAATAAATCAATGCTTAACGACAATTGTCAATGTCTTTACACGAAAACAAGTAATAAACGATCCACGTCTAAAAGTGATTAACAACCGATGCAGAAAATTGTGAAGAATGCTCCTATGAATAGAAGCGTGTAAACATAAATACCGTGAGTAAGTAGAAAAGTGAAAACGCTAAGACACGCAATAGCTAAATTAAACTTAATCAATGGCGGCGACCTGTCGCTGCTGCGTAGACGAACCATAGAGGACTTCTTATATATGTTAAGTACAGATGCACTCAAATAACAATTAAATCGAATTAATTGTATATTATTCTAATATTGTTAGGATTAACTCTTATAAATTCTGAAATATGCATAAGATGATATGAATTTATTAAATAAATTATAAATACCGTAAACATTTAACGTTTTCATTTTTTTAATGAACAAATTTTACTTATGTAACGCTTTTAAAATGATGTAGCTCTATCAAGGATTTGGCAGTTTTATTGTCGAACAGATATATTTCAATGTGGTTTTATTATAGAGTTTTTTCCAGTTTTCTTGGGCCGTACATTATTTGGTAATGAACGCGTCACACATACCAGACCTGATACGACGCGCCAAGTGAAAGTTGATCGTGAACTTCAACGACTCACTCTTGGAAGAACACATCAAGCAATTGTAAACGCCCGTAGGATTTCGGATACATTGTATTAAGCCATTTACTTAAAAGTTAATGTACAGTTTAACTCGAAGAAAAATTTTAAAAACAAAGAAAAACTGTAATAAATATAATTAAGTATTTGGTTTACGAAATATTAATTTCATTCTAATAATATAATCAAAAATATATTCATCTTTCTTCCTTCTTATATTACAAACACGAGTCTCGATACAATATCAAAAGGTCATTGCATTATTACGTAAACTTATAGCACCTAAACCCGCGTATCGCACTGTTATTAATTTTTCACTACATTTATAACAGGTCTGCAAAGTACTTATTGCAACGTAATTGCTAAAAAGCAGAACATAAAAATTCCTAATTACAAAGCATACTTCCGTCAACATATATCCTAATACCAAACCGCGGGCGCTGACTTACGCAAATTGCAGAAGCGGTAAAACGAACCCACACATACATACACGTATAATGTTATCTACTGACTTAACAATTAATATTAAGGAGAGACATATAAATATCGACGGTCGTTTGACTAAGGTGAAATCTCGCGCGCGGGAGAAACTTTTGCGGATCTTTAAACGCATTCATACCTTGCGGTTACGAGCGAACATTTATGTGCGCGTAATGTGTATCCAAAGAAAAATGTGTATGGAGAAACGAAGGAATTTTTTATGTTTGTAGGGAACAAGCGCTTTCGTTTTTGTTTTTGGTGGAATTTGCGCGAGAATTCGAGAAACGTGAGGAATCTGTAATTTGCACGATTGTATATATGCTATTCGATTTGTCTTATGACGTCTGAGATATTGAATGTGCATAATTATTTGAATGGTTTAATTAAATATTTTCGTTTTAATATCGGGTTTAAAGTATATTATCAATTTAACAACACCATTAAGAAACATAATGTCTTTTTCTTAATTGATGGGTATATAAATTTATAGACACACCGGTAAGCTCATCATTAAACCTAATAAAATATATTGTGTTACTTATCGTTGCATCTATCAAAAGATAATTTACAAATCTAGCTAATTATATACAATGTATTTTCTTTCATCCATAACAATTTTATCTTCAGGTGTCGAAACAAAGGATTTTTCGTGGTACCACCCAAAAACTTTTAACAGCCACGCAGTTGCGAAAATTCGCCCGCGGACCTGCCGCTAAAACGATTGACTTCTCCGAACTCCGTAAAAAAAGTTGGCAATAAAATCACGGTGCTGAAGTGCTTTACATTTCCTCTCAGTTTTTATGCGTCTGCCAGTCAATATAGCTGGAATTGCCGAGAAGATCGTTTACATTCGCGACAAACAGCAACGCCAGCGCCTTAGAATTAGAAAATATTCGCTAATAAGCGCGATTGTAGAGGCTAATATATGAAATTCCTTTGAAAATTTACAACGTAATATGAAAAGCTCGTTATTGACACGTCTTATAAGCGAGCTCTTGTTGACGCGCGAACTTTGTCATCGGCGTTCTCGTCGAGACTTTAAAGCGTTTTTCTGGGTAAGGATGAAAATTGAAAATAAGCTGTGTCGTCGAAGAAATGGTTTTCTACTTCTTTAACTGATATTAGTATTCACTTTAATGACAGGAATAAAAATATTCATAATTGATTGAGAATCAATTCAAAACTGATACTTACAATTACAATAATTTATAAAAGATAAATATGCTTTTTATAACCTAAGTGTGTGTGGAGCTATCTCAAGATAGTTCATATCATTTATAAAATATCCAGCAGCCAGAGGTGTTATCTCATTCATTCGTGTTTATCTTGAGTCCATTACTAATTTTACTGGCAAATTTGGTTTTTGTTGCTGTTTGACTTGTTGCATTTGCACACGAATGGTTGGGTATAGGTTGTTTAAAATTCAGAAAATGAATAAAATATACAATTACGGAAAATTGTTTTTCGCCAGAACCACTGCGGAAATCACTTTCAGAGTCCTTGGTCAAACTTCATCATCGTCAGCAAATTATGTGGAGCATGAAAGCATCTAGTAGTAAATAATAATAATACTTTTCTTCTAAAGTCTTGACTTCGCAAACTAAATAAACTAATTATTGAAGAATTTTTGTTACAAAAGTACGATGCAATAAACTATCCCAGCATCTTCACCTGTTTCCCATATATATACGCTCCACTCAAAGGAATCTGCATAACAGCAGCCTCAGCACAAATGAACTTGCATAATAAAAGTAAATAACTTCTCCCAAATGACTATAATGGCGCACATGCGCGCACGAGCGCACATTACACTCAAAAGCGCGTCCAATAAGGAAGAGCAAACGTTATGCAAAACCTTTGCGCGAGCGCGCGCCTGAAACAGACCGAGACTGCACTCACTACGGCGCGCCGTTGCTTTCCACAGTTTTTTCACCTCCACGAAAATGCCATTTTTCAAATTTAAAAGTGAAGACAAAGAAGATGAAGATAGAGATGGAGAACTGCATGCTGTTGCATAACGATTTTGCTAGTAGCGATTCTATGTAGATGGTGTAGAAATGTGATAATGTATAACGTAATAATCGATTCTCTTCTTTCGCGTTTTCTTCGATCAAACGATTGATACGGGAACGTCGTGACGACATTATGCAACAGGTAGACCGAAAAGGAAGGTGTACCGGACGATGTGTAACCTGTTTTCGGTGGTATCAGTATATAGTATCGAACATCTTGACGGCTTGACATTCCTACATAATACGTATCAATCGTGTGCAAGACTATGACGCTCTCTGAGCTCGTAGATTTCTGTTTACAAACGTTTTCGGGTTAATAGCATTTTGAGGAGTTAACAATGATTATATTGGTATGAGAAAAATAAAATTTAATTTATAAAATATTTTGTAGTTAAATAACGGAACTACTTTTAATTTCAAATTAACCAGCCACAAAGACAATGAACGAAAATCTTAAGTTCATTTACGAGCAGGAAGCACCTGCGGCATAAAGTACACTTCTGTGATGTTATCTCGAATTCAAATTTTAACGCTACGTACAAGACATCTTCTTTGAATAAGTGAGACTAAGTGAGAATAAGTTAAGCATTTTTTAAGCTGCGATGTTTTAGATTGGAATAGAATTGATAAATAAATTCTATAAACATTAAAAAGCTATAGTATTTTAAAATAAAATCGATGATTTTTTATAAATACAATGAACTATTTTCACGAATACTTTTTGGAGTTTTTGTTTTAAGAGCAGCAGTTAAAGTTTAAAGCTCATAAATTTTGATAACGAATGAAATAAAATACTAGTGGATACAACAAAAATTAAAACGTTTTGTACTATCAGCGGAAATTCATTACTTTGAATTTATTTTTCAATACATTATACAATGTATTTCTGAAATAATGAGTCACTATAAATCAAATGATAATTATGATATGGCACGCTTATAGAGTTTTATCACTGTAGCAGCTTAAGATTCGAACATGGCATTCAACCACTTAAGGCGAATTTTAATATACATCAAATTCCCGTTACTCAAAATTACTAAGCTACCAAATAAATTTTTCAATCAACGATGTGTAGGAAGCACAAAAAAATCTTTAATTTCGCCGACGGGTTCACCGACCCACTAATCAACCATCAACGAGAAAAGATAGAAAAAAAACGAGGCTACAAACGGTACCCAGTCTTACACGCGTCACTTACCCTATACCGAAAACATCATCTCAAACGCATTTCTCCACCGGCGCGAGAGAAATCCTATCGTCATCATCACACGCGGGAACTCTCCTTAACTAATCGCCCGTAGGCTGTACATATACAAACGGTACACGCTATGTGCGCTATATAACCCACATATTTCGGGCCACTGACCAGCGCGCGCTTTGTGCCTCCTCGAGAGCGTAACGGTATTGAAAGGATTGCTAGATGCTGATGACGCGCACGGGAGCGTGATTTATCGAGCCTCGCGCGCGCGCGTTTTGTCTGTGGCTCGATCGAGGTTACGAATGCTTCTTTTGCATTTTATGGAACCGCGGTTTTTGCGCGAACGCGCGAGAGTGTCGGAGAAGCAGCGTTGCCTTTTTTTCGATGGTAATTGGGGTTTGGGGTTTAGAGAGTAGTAAAGGTGTAAGTACGCGTTTCAGGTCGAAATCGTTAAGGAGTTGTAAAAACCGAGCCTGAGGAGGGCTTTTGAACGTACGAGTTTGGGTTTGTTGTATGGATACTTGAGTTGTTGGCTTCTCGAAGTTTCGGCGCGGCGAAAAGAAGTATGAAAATACGGCGTTTTAGTTGCATAAAGTAGAGCAACATCGACGATAAACGCTAATAATTGCTACTGTGCCATTCGATATGTAATAACCTTCATTTAAAGTGTCATTACTTATATCAACTAATTGGTCAATTTTTGAAGGATTAAATTGTCAGTATAGTTATACAATTAATTGCAAATAGGGTTATCAGTTATATATACTCACAGGAAAAGTATAAATAAAGATCGTATAATATATTCTTTTTAAAAAAGTTTATGCGAAAATTTAACAACCCTGATTTGAATTACTCACATTAATCTATACCTATTAACGCGTCAGTAACTACTTTTAACAAATATATTCGCAGAGTCATAATAACGCATACGTTGTCACCCGAACCCAATAAATATTCATAAATCACATTATTAATAATGAATAAACCTCTGTTCTGACTCCCTGCTACCATCGCCAATGCACTTCATTACTCCTATTTATTATCACATGTATAAACCGCAAACTCTACACTCGTTCTTTGCATTTCCGCTATAGTGCGCGAAACCACCGTAACCAGGCAAATTATATACGTATACACGATTATTGTTTATCAAGCAGGCATATTATCACTTCGGTATGGAACACGGTGCATCGTCGTTTCTGTCAAGTGCAATGGGGGGCTTCCCTTTTCATTGAGTATTCCCTGTATGGCTTATCCTCCGCGTGCGACGCGCGCATGTCAGAAGGCTCCAAAGATGCGATTCGCAGAAGCGCATTTGAATAACGAGTCGTCTCTTTGTACTTCTCGCGTGCGCGTGTTGCGAAGATTTATAAGTTGTCGCGAGGAACGGTTATTCTATTATTTATTTTTGGCCAGTTTCGGATATTCGCGTCCGGTTATATTATTAAATGTTTCGTAACTCAGGATTTATTTATAAGCGAATAAATTCTATCTTTAAATCGGACGATAAAGTCTGATGAATTAGTAGGCAAAATATATTTTTTTTTTTTTTGCGTGAAACAGAGATGCAGCTTCGAAGCTAAAGTACAGCTGATTGCATATATTAACTTGTCAGTAAGTGTTTTATTCGATTTGCTGCTACTATACGTAACCGCTGCACTGCTGGAAACCTATTAAATTGATACTAATGCATTGACTACCGTCAGCCAATGCATATACCGACCGTATAATTACATCAACGACTTGCACTGCCATGCTTTACCGAGCGCAAAATAAGCAAATTACCTATACATAATTGCCTCGTCTCCTCTCGCACACTATACATACATATTTTGCATTCGCGTTTTGTCAAGTTCGTCCTCCCCAAAAATCTCTCGCATTATGCATGTGCAAACCAGCTGCAAGATGGTCCAGTAAAAAGTGCTTGCGTAGGCGCCACTTGAGGAGCCGAGCCCATCAGGCTCGCTATTTGCTAATGTGTCACGCACTCCAAGGTGGTCGTCAGCTGCGACGTATGGATCCTCTCGAGAGATGTAGAGACGAGGTGGGTACGCTGTTTACTCTGGCTTACGCAAGGTGAGAGAAGAGACGAGGTTCCTAGGCCGCATGCAGGTTCTAGAATTTCTCGAAGACAAGGGAAGTCTCGCATACGCGTTGGTTTCGTTTTTGCAGTCGATTATGGATGATCGATCGAAGGATTGATCGCGGGTTGGTTACATTGAGAGGTGATTGGTTTGGAACTTGAAAATGATTAGCTATTCAAGTGCCTATCGGTGGGGATTATTTGAAATGCGAATTTGAGAGATGTTAATGACTAAAAATGTACAAATAATCTTTAAACTTTTAATAATACGCTGCATCTGCGCTCAAAGCGGTTATAGAAAAATGCAAGCATAACGTTGCTGTGCTTGCATTGATGACGAAAAATATTCTGTCCCGATGAAATATTTAGTTACATGTCCACAAGAAAATAATATTTAATTAAGAATATTATAATATAATTAAGATAATAAATTATTTATTTGTATTAATGAAACATCTAATAATACCAACAGCACATATTACTTGATTCAGTTGATTTCTGTTTTAATGAATTTAACATATTTTTTATTGATTCAATTGAATTTTCTTTTATCGGTGTATACAAGCTCATTTGTAGTGAAGAATTATTATTATCATTGGATGTTTACTTTCAACAGTAAACTTCCAGAAGCTTACACAGGCTGGCAAAATAACTATTATGTATTGACGAAAGATATGTAGATTTCCTTATATTTTTTCGCAAACTGCTTATAGCTAAGCTGCGAATAGTTAAGTTTTTCTATTCTGCCATGAAAAAGCTGCTTTCATAATGTCATGTCAATATATTAAAATTTGTAGTTACGGAAACTTTTAGAATGTATTGAAGAAGTTCACAAGTTCGTATAATGAAGATAAATATGTGGCTCTGCTAATGCAGGATGAAGTTTATAGTTAGCTAATAATTGCAACATTCCCGAGTTTGAGGAAAAGCTCATAAAATATAAAAATTAATAAAAGATTTTCTTATTTTAATATGATGTCTCGGTTACAAGGTATAAAATAAAATTACCGTGTCATTGTGAAATATCTTTTCTTGCATAATTACTGAAATTCAGTCTTTTTTTGGTCGTTAATGTAGCAAGCAAGAAGTTCAATGGACGGATGAAGGATGTTATGTTTTGTTTTGATTTTTAGATGATACTTAATTATCTTTCAGGATATCAACTTTTTTGAAAGTATTCTAGACAATAATAACCGGAAGAAGAATATTTATAGAAATGATAAAAACATGTTCCTCTTGTTTCTAGCAAGATCAGCAAAAAAATAATAAATTTGAAAATAAACAAGTGATTAATTTCTTTGAACCGCCTAATCCCCCAAAATGCAACTTTATACAAGCAATCTACTAAGCATTCAAATTCTTTTGATACACATAAACAACATGTAAATGTATTCTAAAATATATATTATGTAAATTCTATCTAGCATTTACCAAAAATTAACGTATCAGAATATATATACAATTTTATAACCGTAATGGATTCTTAAAAGCGTGATCTAATCTCTTTGTAATGTACACACGTTAATTATACCTTACATAAAAGATAAAGGGCCTGAATTCCCTGACCAATAACTTAAAAAAGCCATTATCAAGCCACAGAAAATTCAAAATGTTATGCTTCATTCTGAAATCAATTAATACGAATAAACCAGTCACTTCATTCACACCATTACCCGCATATAAATCGGTAAAGAAAAAAGGAACTAGACTTTAGTCAAAGTCTAACGTACTATTCGCCGGCTTATGACTAATTTCACACAGGCCAGACTTCGAGACCACATTTAATATTAAGAAGAAACAGTGCCGACTGAAATTGCCAATTTTACCGCCTCTACTCATACATATTCATACCTCATATACACACTCAGAGTACCGTTCTCCATTTGATCTCGCCTTCGTTACCCATTTCACCTAATGCCGAGACTAAAAAAAAACCATCCGACGAGGCCATCCTCACAGCAAAGACTTGCCTGTATTTTTCCAAAACCTTTACCGCGCCAATAACCGACCGACTCTCCGTGTCCGTTCACCATCCCTCGCGCGCGTCAAATATTTGCCCGGTTTATAACGATCATAATTTCATACAGTTAAATTAATATATATAGCCCCGAGAGGCTCGTGCGCAGGCGCGTATAGACTTTCGCGCGATCATTGTCGATTCATGCACATCTCAAAAAAGAGACTACGCTGATCAATAATGCAGCAAGTGTTTGTGCGCATTGAGCAATAGGCGAGCGCGTGTCTCGGACAACACGTGTGTCTGTATGTGTGTGTGTATGTACGTACGTACATGCGTACGTAGCTATACCCATGTGTATACATATGCCGAAAGGCTTTTGTCGAATCGACCAAATGTGCTCTCCTCGCTTTTACTGGCTTGCTTGCGAGCGCTACTCCCGTGGTGTAATATTGTGAGCGCGGCTGTAGCTGGAAGTGCAAGGCTTTTCTTTCAAAATTTGTCAAGGTTTCGGCCTGTGTACACCGTAACTTTCGTAATTGACCACACGCGCATGTGTGTATGTGAGTTTATTTGCGCTTAGAAAAGTTGGACTGAGAAATATGGACGAGTGGTCTATTTGGTAATTGACGTGTTCTACTCCTTCGGATAACTGCGACTTTATGAGCAAAGGGAGTTTGCCGCTTTGCATGATTCGACGATTTCGTTACGCATATTCCAAGTGGAAACGCGCTTATATATTGCGCTTTGGGTTTCAAGAGAGATTTTTTACTACGGTGAGTAATTTCACTTGCTAACCATCGCGACTGCACCACACACCACCGTGGTCGTCGTGCGTCGAGAGAGACGATTCGAAGCGACGACGAGGGCTCTTATAAGTGTTAAGTAATTCGCGAGGAAAGAATGTTAATAACTTTTAAGCAAATGAACAAATATCATTAGGCTATGCGGGTTATCGGTTTACATAAAATCTTGTGTCACTTGATAATGTGACGCGTCTCAAAGCATAAAGATATAAATAGATGAAATTATCGAGTTTACGGTTCGCCGATATACGCACTTCATTCATGTATGGTATACGATTCCAGCTATATGTAGCTCTACATTGGTGCATATAGTTTCATGGCAAAGGAGGAGTTGAACGAAAACAATAATGGTTATACGCTACGACGACACAATATCTAGACTCGATTCGTAATTCAATCCCCCGCGCGCGCGCTGCTCAATGAGAGAGAAGAATACATCGGTGCCGAGTTAGCAGTCGTGCGCGTGGAGCTAAGTCCGCGTAACCTGCTGACACGTTTCGTCGAGGCTCTCTGATATACGAGGGACGGAGAATGACAATCGCGCAAGCGCACAGTCGTATAGCGCGTGTTGGTATTGTGTACGGGTAACCGAAAAATGTGGTGTATGTGTATGTCTATATATAAATTGTCCATTCGATTCCGCTAATCGTACCAAAACAAGTTAAGATGAGTAGTTCTTCGGATGTTTGCTTATATTACGTGGTCGATTAAAGTATCAAAGTTTTGGTAGAGGTTCTTTCGTTCTCGACAACGTCGATTTTTGTTAAAGCTAGTGTTTCCTTGTTTTTTATAAATAGGCAAGGGTTGGGACATGATTTTTAAGTACAATTTTACAATGATTATGTAACAATTTAAGCAGCGGTGTGTCTATACGTTGATTTAAGTTGGGTCTGTTTAACTATAGCATATAATTGATTTGGCATGTACTTTACGAGTAGTTTTTACAAATCAATAGATATCCACGTTCTTATATAATGATAAGTGCAAGTATAGCACAAGTCGACTCGCGTGGGCGTTATATAAATAAATAGCGAATTCTGCTCGTAACGGATATTGAAGAACTCGTTGCCGATTTCACTACTTATCGCAGTGCTGACGTTACGGAAAATTTATGAAAAAAAAAGAATACTCCAAATATCGTATTGTTTCTATTTTAATAAACACTTGGCGTACGTTGCTAAGCCTTCGAAACCGGGTTCAGTCTTCAAGGATTCTGAACTGGCCATTAAACCGATAAAGCTAGATAATTGACTCGCAACGGTACCGATGACTCACGAAACGGCTTTTTACCGAATTTCAGGCTAATTTATACGAGCTCGTATGTCTTATCAGAGTTCCCCTAATTCCTGAAGATTGACAAGATGTAATTTACATGGGATTCACTTGTGATCGATGGCTATACGATAAATACCGTTAGGAACTCGTTCCTTTAAGCCAATGTAAACAATGATATACAATAATTATTCTCATCCCAAGACACTTTTTATCGGGCATTAATTCAATCGAACAAAAGGGAGCTGATAATCAATTTGCAAACAATGAACGTGTTTTCTCTCCCACCAAAATAAATATCCTTGCAAATTTGTTCATCGTCGTGAACAGCACCACCGACTATGTCTCATCGGAAATTAACCAAACAGCCCCCCTATAGTAGCATTAAAATTGATAAAACAACATATCAAATAATCGAACTCATCTTCTCTTTTTTGTTCGGGGGGACCAATACCTTGAAAAAATTTCCACGATCGCCGCACGGCCTGCCGAAGTCGGCTTGCGCGTGCTTCAATTTCACTAACCTTATTATTAGACTCGTGGCCGTGTGCGCGCACCGCTCTCAACAACACTTTCTCCGGGCTCTTCCTCCTCCTTTTCGATTTCCTACGCGTTCCGAAACTGTAGCAACGGGCAGCGCTAATGACAGTTTATGTCTTCCTTAACACCAACGTGTCTCCCAATCTTTCAGCAAAACTGAACGCGCAAACTGGCGAAGAGAGGCAACAAGAAAACGAGAAAGAATCGGCCGATTTCTCCCTCAGTGCGGCATAACCGATCTCTTCCTTCTTCCGGGGTGGGTCGTACGAAGTAATATGTATCGAGTATACGTCGTTGTGCTGCTTTATGCGTATTATGTCCGCACGGGGCGACGACGGGGCGACACGTTCGTCCGCTCGCGCGCGCTTTTTCGAACAGACTTGGCGGCTGCCCGCGGCTGGCTGACCGACCACGACGCACCTGTATGTGATGTGAGCTCTCTTTCTCTCTCTCTCTCTCTCCCTCAACTGTGTCTGCTCGTTGGCTCGCTCTGTGCTCTCTTCTCCCCCCGACGAGGCGCGCGACTAGAGTAGTAGGTGAGGTGTACACGCTTTTCGAGCAAGCGCGCACAATAAGAGGCGCGATGGTATATACGGTACCTTTGCTGGCGCCGACGATTGGTGGGGAAGTGCAAGGAGAGAGAAAAGCGTGGATCGCGCCGACGAGAGGCGAACGACTTTGGGCACTCGACTCTGTGAGATTGACTATTTTAAAGGGAGACAAGAGCATTATGAGTGGTGGTGAACGCTGATTATAGCGGGCAGATGAGGATCGGAGAGGTGGAATAGGTATTGCATGATTTCGGAAATTGTTACGTTGAATTTTGAATTCAGAATGGCGTTTTAATTGCTGAGGAAATGGGGAAAAACGTTATGAAGTAAATATCTCTAGATGATTGTCGTTTTTTGTTATTTAATTTTCTAGAACCTTTCAAAATGAAATCTCATGTGTTAGTCTATTTGATAAAAATTAAATTTAAATCAGGAGCCTCATATCACAATTTAATTGTTTTAATAATTTTAGAAGGATGCTCAGGTTTCATAATCGTAGTTGTGAATAATGGCCTATGTATGTACATGCTTGAAAAAATGTGAATATATAGCACTTAATATTTTGATTTGTTACAAAGTAACGCTTGATATTCAATTTAAATATAAGTATAGCATTAATAAAAGCGATAAAAAAAACTATATTTTTCTAAAAAGATTTTAAGTTTTGTTATAATCTTCCCCTTGGAAAATCTGGTAATTTTGGTAGCAGTTTTCCAGCAGTTTACTTCTGTTTTTTCCAAATACTGATGACGAAGGCGATGTTTGAAACTAGGTGTATTTTTATTATGTAATTTTCACGTCTTTCAAACTCATTTTTCTTATCACTTCAGTGAGTATTATTTTACTAAATAGTTCGAAAATTCTACTTGATATTCGAAATTTTTCATATTGATTTACCATAAGATAACGATGGATTATTTAAATAACGTAGAACTTTTTATTATAAGTATATGTTGATAGAATACTTACATAAGGACATTCTACTCAAGTTATCATCCATTATATAAATCAACATTGATGTATTAAAAGCTTTCAACCCTTTAAAAAAACCCCCTATTAAGAAAAACCCAATTCTTTGGCACTTAGCTTCCTCAAAATAATTTTTCGATTCCTTTTAATCATGATGAAGGAATTAGTTTGGTG
>UXGD01001193.1:0-38420 GCA_900474315.1 Torymus auratus | reverse complement strand
ACAGTAAGCGAGTCAATCATTTAAAAAGGTCTGAAACCCAAAAAGCCGGGGAACGCAATATCCACGTAAAAATGGAGTTACGCAGACTTGTGACAACAAGCAAGTCGATTGTTTAAAATATTTTCAAACCCAAATAGCTGGGGGATGCAGGGTCCACGTAGAAGAGGCAGGTATGCAGATGTGAAATAGTAAGTTTTTTAAATAATTGACTTGTTCACTGTCGCAGCTCCCTTTTCTAATGAGGACCTCGGACCCCGGGTATTTGAGTTTCAGACCTTTTTAAATGATTCAGTGTTTAAAAATGTCCTTGAATTTAAGAAACGTTTAAGTTACAAATGTTACTGAATTTTAAAAATAATGTAAAGGAATGTAATATAATATACAAATACACTGGGTTTAATACAAAAACAATAAAATTTCGGCACAAGTCTAAATAAATGACAAATTCAAAATTTGATTTTTCCCACCATATACACGCTGCTGACCAGAGTCTAGTTCACTCCCTCCCTGTTGCCTCACGTACCTAAGTTAGCCGGCTCGAGGGGATATGTAGTGCGTCGCCGACTACCTCGCCAACCTTTATCACTCAAACATCTCGTTAGTAGATGGTCGTCAGCAAGAACGGAAGTTTATTGAATTAAAATTATTTCGGTAAATTATTACGATTAGAAAATGTTAAATGATTTTCAAGACAAGGCAAGATTCTTGACATTCTTGAAACCACATTCTTGATATTGTATCGAAAACTGTATACAAATATTGTATCGATTATTGGCTTGAATATTGAGGCAAGACAATACAATATCAAGATTAATCTTGACAAAATTAACAATCTATCTTCTTTGAATTTTTTTTTTATTTGAAAATATATTTTTCAATAACAAATTTTTATTTGAAGTATTTTCAATTCTGTTCAGAGTTATCTTTTTCTTAACATGATCTGGACAACAAAATAAAATCTTCTTAACTGTCCTTCAAACTTCATTATTACCTTCAGTTATCTATTTTCGACGATACTGCACCACGGCAATACCGATCAGCCCATCGGCAAAAGTGGGCTCCTCGTCACGACCATAACTCGCCCAAGGGTCACGTCGACAGATCAGCTCGAGCAGATCGCTCCGAAGGGTCGCCCCGTCAACAGCATCCCTCTCCAACACCCTATTATATACCCAACTCATCGTCGACTTCTAAACGCCACGTGATTTACTAAGGGAAATTATCATAATCGTCGCGCGTATCGCCGGGGGTTAATCGGTTTCGGGTTTCCGTACACACATATACACACATATGCGCTGACTGAACGTTTTGACGCACACCGAATTGAATTTTATTACACATGGGAATTGGTCTTAATAGGCCCCGGTCGAATCTTATCTCGGATCTGATTTACGACGGTAGTGCTATATGTGTACGCCGGCGCGGTGGGCGCTAGTGCGTCTAGAAATCGCGACGATTTAATGAAATCGCGGCCAAGTATCACAATCAGCTGAGAGTCTGGACGTCCCGGAGCTTTAGCTCACGATGAATTTAAACGACTGTCATTATAGGACGGATAAGTATCGAATTGCATATATGGGAAAGGGGTGCTTATGAATAAAAGAAAGTGCTGGGTTTTGTTTCGTTCGTTGTCTGTCTGTGTTTTTTATGGAAGATTGCGAGTAAATGAGATGTAAATAAAAGTGCGTATTGATTTTTAAGTTCGAGGCAAAATAAAGATAGCTAATTATTGGAGTTCAAAGAAGAGCTTGAGGTTGATTCTTGATCAAAACTTCGGTAAAAATAGGGATTCTATTCTTCTAATTTATTTTTGATTGAATATTGTTTAACGGTTAAAAAAGGATTTCAAAATATAATTGATCATTTTTTTATTTTTATGAAATTCTCATTCTAAAAGTTTATTAAAGGAATGGCATTTACTAAAGCTTTTTATCTACCAAGGTTAGATTCTTATCTAAATAAAGTTACGTGCGAGTATAACTTCGTTTCTTCAATAAATCCTTCGCCCCCGAGATTTGTTTATAAAGTTAAAGTAAGTTAACATGTTACTTCTAAAGTTTCGTTAATTTGGCGCTATTAAAAATTTGAACGCATTTCATTTATGCTAGAAATCAAGATTTGTTTTGTTATGATCATGGATTTTAAATTTCAAAGCCAATTTATAAACTAATTTATTGCAATACAAACTCAACTACTGACGCACTGCATGAAATCGATATTTTAATCCATGTCCTACCTTAAGTAAAAAAATCGAATTAATATTTATTACAATAATATTTACAAACTGGATAATCTTCGTTTTATTCGAATGGTTTACACAAAAATATATTCATTTAAGAGTTATCAAATGCCAAAATTATTATAAAAGTTCTTTTCAGCAATATGTTAAAAATATCTGAATCTGGCTAAAAATTAATTTTCTAATATAGTTTTTCCGTAAACCACAATAATACAGTTTATCGCAAAACCACAATAATCCAGGTTCTCACAAAACCACAATAATGAAGTTTCTCGCAAAAACACTCTCCACAAGAACCTTAATGGAAAAAAAAATCGGAAGACTCGAAAGATTCGCATGGCAACGGGGAAAGTTTATCTTGCCCGCGTGCATAACGTACCGCACGACACTCCGTATTATACGCGCGCGCGCTCGATGAACCGCGCGAGGAAGAAAAGGCGGATGCGCTTTTCAAAACGAAAGCCGAGCACATCGCGTACCTATATATATACCTACATGTCACCGCACGAGGAAAAGAGAGAGATGCTCGCTCACTGGCTATCGCTCGCCCGCACTCGCTCATTGCAAAAGGAAGAGAGCTGCAGCATACTGCACGCATGCAAGTAGTAGTACTCGCGGGAGGAGGAGGAGGAACAAGAGTCGCTCACTCGCGCTGTTATGATTTTCTTCGTTTCTTTTTTTTCCCCCCGCAGGCCTGTTATTCTCTCCAGTAGGACGAATAACAGGATATACGGTGTCCGATGAACATCCCACTGGCTGTCTGCGGCGCTCGCTCGCTCGCGCAGCCCGTTATCGACCAGCGCTGCTCTGTGTCCGAGTATGTGTGTGTATGTGTGGGTACCGCAGAAAGCGCGCGCGGAAGTTGCGACTGATAGCCGCGAGCGCGGAGGTGAGTGTGAATATAGCGTTCGGTTCTCTGCGGTACGGGGAGAGGAGGGCGACGGTGTGGGAAAATACACGTCTTTGGAGATGACGAGGGATGAGTGATTTTTGCGTGATAAATGGGTTTGGGGATTGATGTTATGGGTATGGTTTGAGATGTGAGTGAAGGACGATGGTGAAAAGATGTTTCATGGAGTAAAAATGGTTGTATTACTTTGGAGACATATAAAAATTGATCTGATTGAAGCAATGTTGCTGAAGACACAGTCGTTGAAAATGAATATAGATGTAGACTTTTGTAATGGTTATGAGGCTTTGTGGTTTTGTCTGATAATATATGGCTACTGATATTCTTTTTGATAGATAGAGTTTCAGGACGACTGATATTTTGTACTTTAGGAAACCAGATGAAACATTTTTTCAATGGTAAAATTAATTTTTATGAATTAAAATTTTAACATCGTACTTTTAGGTTTGCATTACAAGTAAATGTTATACTCTCGCACGATAATGAAGCAATTAAAATTTTTAATATTCTAGTCGCTAGAACATTTGGAATTTGAAATAGCCACGGCTATTTTTAAGGCAGCGAAGCCAGAACAGCTTTTTCCACCGAGAGAGAGAGAAAGAGAGGAGAACGCTGTGAATTATTTAAACTTGAGAGTCACGCGACTCGTCCGCAGCGCGCCAGAAACAATCTAGTTTTTTTTTCTCAGAGCTACAATGATGCTCTCGCGCCTGAAATTTTACTATTTTACAATAGGCGTTCTTTTACTCTCTGACATTATGTAATGTATTATTCAATTTTGCACAAACCTACTTTGTTTTGTTGAACAGTTGTCTTTGTAAAATTAACAAATACTTTAAAATATTTTTACAATATAGAGTAGCTTAACAATATTTAGACCAATCTTTAGTAAGTGTAGATTAACTGTAAAAAATTATCGAGTGGTTAATAATTAATTCTAAAATTGTAATAATTCGTCGGTATAAGCTATTTCGTATACCTAGATGATGTAAATTTCTACAGAAATCACCAATTATTATATAGTTAGTCCTCGCTATAACAACGTCTCCGATACGGTCTAATAGATATCCGATACGCAAATTTCTTCCCACCTTTTTTTTATACAAGCAATGAGATCTTCGATTTAACTTCACACATAACCTGATTGTGTAACTGCCTTCTTAATAACACAATAGCCCGAATAAAATAATCTAAAGTACTAGCCATTATTTCCAAGATAATACATACAAAACCTGCGCGGCAAAAATTATTTCCCATTCTGCAGATTCGCAGCGAGAAAAAAAAGAAGCATTTCGACAGCACCCGAGTATTTTCAAGCGAACAATACTCATTTCCACCTCACAGCCTATCTTGCACGTTCCTCCTCCTCCTCTTACACGAGAAACAAGAACGCAGATCGCGCGCGACACGCGACGGGCGAAAAAAAGACGAATCTCAATTCAGAGGAAGAATAATAGCTCACGGTGACGAAGGTATATAAGGATCGAAATCCGAACGGCGCGCCTCCGCGCACGTACACATACATGCATGCATACCGAGAGCGAGACGCGCGTTCGGAGGTACGCGTTACTGATGAGTCAGCCGGTGCAGAGCGATGCGGAATGTCGCTAATGAGCCGAGTGCAGCGCAGCTCGCGCGCGCGTGGAAAAGAAACGTACATGTGTGTGTGTGTATGTGTGGGCTATAGTCGGCGATGCGAAATCTGCAGATTAAAGAGTTTTAATTGCTGGGAGGCTCGGCGCGATGAGGAGAGGTCTCGGCTCGAGTTATTTTACGAAGGAGGTTTAGATTTGATGTATATATAAGTTGCGAAATGATTCAAACGGTCGTGCAGTGTGTGGCCAAGGTAGAAATGACAGAACAGTATTGTTTTTATTCAGCTCCTTTTCAAGATTTGCACTTCTAATTGCACAAAATATTTCCAAAAAGTATACATTAATAAACATTATTGTATAAAATATGATGTATAATATAGGTTCGTTGTATTTGGAGCAGAGTAAAGACCGTAGTTTCGTGCGATTTTAAATTTTACGAAGAATGCTTATCTGAAAATTATCTAATGGAGAAAGAAAATTATTTATACGAAGAAAATTATTCTTACGTATATCGATTGTTATTTTAATGATTTTTGTAAAAGTCACGAGTCACCTATCTTTTAATGAAAATTTTTTTTACATTGAATGCAAAATACAGCATAGATAATTTTTTTATTTTGTATAAAATTTTCGACGATGATTGAATTTTTAATATTAAGCATAACAAAATTTAACTAATTCTTAAAATTCTGAGAAAAAAAAATCATTTTACTTTTAATCAAGCAATTCAAGTCCAAAAAAATTCGTCCGTTAAAAATACTCAAATAAATTACAGTAATTCCTCGGCATAAATTACAAAGATACCTCCCACACGCTATTCTCCACGCACATACACATTTATACTCGTCCTTTATATATCTATACCTTCTAACCGCTCGCGTGGACTCGTCCAGTCTCCGTCTGTTTCGACGCTCGCGGTCTATAATTTGAGACGACCGAGGACACTACGGCACGTTTCTCTCTCTCTCTCTCATTCTTTCTAAGCGCGGGCGCAGTTCTCCGAGTCGCCAAGGTCGTCTCTCTCGCGATTTACTTCCTCAAACGATTAAGAAGCTCGGCTACTGTAGCCGAGTCGCTGCTGCTACTATACTGCTGCTGAGTCTGCGTTCTGATGATGGTATACGTTTCGCGCTGTCTATGTGTGGGTATCAAGATGGAAAAGATAGATGTGGATTAAAATAAAATTATACGGTATTATTTCTAGAGTCTTTAATCTCTTTTTTAGAAGGAATTGTCTACGAATTCTATCATTTTCTGTCTGCAAGATTACGATCTATTCATTTTCTAAAATAATAAATTTTTGAAAATTTATCAATAAAAGTTATCTCCGAATTGTCCAAAAAATACTACCATTTCTTAAACCACATAGTAAAAGAAAAAAACTTCAATAATATTATAAAAAAAGATACAGTATTTTTTCCACCATTCAATAATCACTTGCTTACATACGTAACTCGAAACGCGACAAACAAAGTAATTATCCTAATCGATAGATTTTCGTATATTATCACCATTTTCTTAATGTCATCCCTAATTGCGAACAACACCAGAAAACCCCACAAAACACCTTCTTTCTCTCTCTCGCATCTTACAACACCTCTCCACCCACACCTCGCGCCCGTAATCTAATCACTCGGCCACGTCGTCGTCGAGGGCCACCGGCGCCCTAATCAGCGTGTATCCCGGAAAGGCTTAACCTCGGTGCGTGGCGACCACTCGCTCTCTCCTCTCTCTCCTTACATTAGCACACGCACACTGAGACCCTCGCTCTCATATTCCCCCGGGCCGTGTCGCGCGCGCGCGAGAGAGATAAGATTGCCCTCTCGGCGTATGCTCGCTCCTCGCTATAATCGCGAGCGCGCGAAACCGGTACATCGGCGTACCTACATACGTGACGCGTAATGCCGACCAGAGCTGTGTGTACGCGTGGGAACTGGTCTACTACCTCGCGCACGTATATAGGTATATGTACGTGAGTACGTATGTATCTCCGGGAGATAGAAAAGGAGCGTGGGTTAGCAGGATTAGTATTTGTTCTCCGGCAGTGGAGAACAATGCGGCGGACTGTACGCGCGCGCGGCTCGCTCGTTCCGCAAGGCTGGAGAGAAGAGCGCGCGAGGGAGAGAGAGAGAGAGAGAGCTCTCAAGGCCTCAGGAGCAACAGCAGCAGTAGCAGTAGTATAGTGGTAGGATGAGGTAAGGAGAGAGACACGGAGAGCTCTCACCTCTTGAGTGGAGTCTTTTGTCTTCTTGCGAGTGGATATAAGTGACTTGTCGTGAAGAAAGTTATGCAAGCTTTTTTTCTTCAATTTACGGGTCTACGCGGTTCTTTTCTTTTTTCCCTTCTATGAGCGCTCGCGCACTTGAGGGGATATATATGTGTATGTAGGATGTAATGAGGGACGACGGTGTCCACGCCCTCTACTTTCTCGCGGAGAGATTGTCCCCCCGCTGATGTTGCGAGAGACCTGCGAAGAGATTATTTACTGCGGAGTAATATGCAAGAGGGTAATTGTTTGTCGCTGGCGGTTCGGTTATGTCATGAGTAGATGAAGTACTTTTGGAGCTGAAAAGTGTGTGGGAATAAACGCGATTCGTTATTAAAATGGTCCTTCTGAAATGGTAAGAAGATGGTATTCATGAATATTGTAATTGATTATGTCTTCCACTGTTAAAAATACTTCGTCACGAACCTATTCTCATAACTCTACATTACCGCAGTCGCCAATTGCTATTACCAAATTTCCACAAAATCACTGACGAATAATTGATAACCCAATAACCCAATATTCACTCGCCCATACCAGATATAACAATAGCTCCCAGCACCACACACTAATCGCATTTAAAATCCATTTTCGTTAAATTTTCATCAGCCGGGACACACCATCAACGCATCACAAATGATGTTCCTCGCTCACGTATTCACCACCTCGCTTCCGAAAAAAACCCTTTACTTTCTCCGTCGTCGATATATCCCACGCCATCCGCTCGCTCCAATTACTTCTCCTCCTCTGCCGCCACCCCCGTATACGATAAAGTGCAGCCGAGCATTCAGGGACATCTGTTTGTAAAATAAATAAAACTCTCTCTCATACAGAGACAGATTATTACGGTATGGCGTAATCGAGGCAATGCGCGTGTGTATGTATGGGTATACACGTATATGTATGGTCTATGGTGGTCATTATCATCGGCAATAATCATAATTCAGAGGTGAGCGCGAGTTCGGCGCGCTTCGGAGCTACTTCCGCTCTCGGCCAACAGAAGCCCTAATGGTCAGCTCTTCTCTTCGCTCCTGTTGCGAGCCATTTCGATCTAATTTCTATGTCGGCGGTGGCTGTCGATGTAGTATGTACATATTATATATAGGGATATAATTCGAAGTAGGACAATAGGGTTGGAGGAGCGGGTATGGCTATTGTCATGGTTGTCAGAGGATTTTTCGGGTGTCTCGAGGTGGTTTCTGTTTGGAATGGTGCTAATTGGAATGCTAAAGTAAATATGAGAGGCGTAAAGAAAAAATACATCGCTTTATAGGAATGTTTATTGAATACTATAATTATTTGATTAGATTTAATTAATTTAGACTTTTTCGCTTATTTCATGATAAATTTAAAATGACCAGTAATTCGCATAAGTATCGATTTATCCTAACGATGCTAATAAATCAGTAATGAGAAAATATAAGCGTGGAATGGAGAGAAGAGACGCAAAATAGCGTGACTTGAAGAAATTCGCTAAAATTTCAGCTGAAATTACTGTGGAGTGTATAAGTACTTCGAAGCTAAATTTTGTTTAAAGTAGTTTTTTCTAACTTCCCACTTATCAAGTATTGGAGAAAAAGCTACTTTTCACAACTACTTCTCTTAATGTACGCTTTTGTAATAAATCTTTCAGTTAACAGCTATCTTTGCATTCATTCTTGTTATACACCACAGTGAAAGAGCCCAAACCAATTATTAGACTATAATACCAAACTAAAGTATTCAGTGATTTTCAACTACCACGATATAGTTTTTCTACATCAAGATATTAGTAAACTAATCTATCCCAGATTGACACACGAAACACGTTAAAGTCACCAACACCACATGTGCACCGAGGTGCAAGAAGTCCCGCTTCACGATATATAAACACCATTGCGCGCATAATAAAACATAGATCGAGCCCGATAACTCGCGGCGAGTGACATTCAAACTCGAAACAATTAGCACTCTGCTACAATTCACCGGGAACACGCAACCACAGCTCCGAACCACAAAGAAAATCAAATCCAATCCCTCGGTACAACCTTCCTCTACCCACACACACACATATATATATATATATACACCCACACAGACAGGCGCAGCATCGACTATTCCCCTCCGCGTCCCTTCCACTCTCTCCCGCGCAGGCCATTTCCATCCATTATGTACCTACGCCGCCCGCCGGGGCGCTCCCCTCGCTCTCTCCTGCAATCTGCGCGCGTCTGCTCTGCTCTCTTTTTTCTCTCCCTGCAGCGTTCCACTCTCTCTCCCTCATCTCCGACTGGCTTGCACAGCAGCGTCCGCCCCCTCGCTACCCGCCCCGAGAGAGAAGGATATAGCCGCAGTAATGGCGCCGTGTTCCAGACGTATATACGTAGCTTCCTTTAATACTGGCGGCGGTTCTCGGTAGAAGGCGTCGGAACGGTTTCCACGAAGGCTTTCGAGTCGTAGGATGAGAAGGAGGTATAGGGGGTGGCGGCGACGAGTGAATTAGCCGAGACCGCGGCGGAAGGCGCGCGATATTAGGCAGCGATAGCGGAGAGGGTGGAGAGGTGCGAGAGATAGGGTTGTTACGGATAGGGGGTTGATGGATTTGTCTAAGAGGTGCTCGAAGTCGTCGATTATGGCCTACAGGGGGTTGACATGTGTGGAGGATGGGGAGGGTTTGCAGTTGGTGGTGGGTTTTGGTATAGTGGTTGGAAGATGATGGTTGGATAATGATTGTATCAGAGAGTTAATTTTTAGGAATTATATATTTAAAAGATGATTGGAGCTTGCAGCCAACTATACATATTTACCAATGTTTTACTATTTTCTTTAAATTTTTATCAATCATTTTTGTTCTCATATTCTGAATAAAGTAAAATTAAGATCGTCAAGCAAAATTAAAAAGTCTTATATATAACAACGAAAAGTAGTAATGGCTCTTAATCGTTTTTATTCTTTCTGCTCTAAATAATTACTTTTGGAACAAAGAAAATTTTATCTGTATCTCAACCAAAGTGGAACGCGAGATCGTAGCTCAAATATTAAACTAAGAAAAATAATGGTGTAGATCACGGCTCAAATTCATTGACACAATTTGTCTCCGGAGAGCCTCTACATTCATCGAATATTTAACGATATATGAATGTAATACACGAGATACCTCTCTAATTAAATTTAACTTTACTATATTAATGAATATTACCATTTGTCTTTAGTGCAGAGAATGAATACAAGTCTTTTTACAGAAAAGACGTTTTGTTGAAAATTTTATAGAGCTCCCGACAAATGGGTTTCAAATGAAATTATCCTTCATCAGAATCGAATTAAGAGAATAGTGTAAATAAAATACAAGTTTTTACGACGTATTGCAACATTTAGTTTTTCTCAATTAACAAGATGTGTAAAGTAATTTTGGTTTTTGAGTTTGATTTGAATTGATCTATTAGACATACACAGGACGAAGTAAGTATTGGGGCTGCACGATATAGCAACATTAATCTTGATATTGTATTGTCTTGATATTGTATTGTCTTGTGTCAATTTTCAAGACAATAATCGATATAATATTTAAACACAGTTTTCAATACCATATCAAGATTGTGGTGTCAAGAATGTCAAGAATCTTGTCTTGTTTTGAAAATAATTTAAGATTTTCTAATCGTAATAACTTATCGAAATAATCATAAGTCAATAAACTTTGGTAGTAACTAACGACCATCTACTAACAAGATGTTCGAGTGATAAAGGTTGGCGGGGTGGTAGACGACGCGCTACAATATCTGCTCGAGCCGGTTTACTTAAGTATGGGAGGCAACAAGGAGGGGATGCGCCGCCTGGCGGCGGCGCATTAACTAGACTGGTCGGCAGCACATACATGGCGGGAAAAATCAAATTTCCAACTTGGCATTTATTTATACTTGTGCCGAAATTTTATTATTTTTATATTAAACCTAGTGTATTTAAGAAGATTTTTATTTATGAAACTTAATGTACTTTTACATTATTCTAGTTACATTGTTAGAAAATTTCATTTACATACCTAACTTTCATTTATTAACCGTTAATATTTTCACCGAGATAAGGTCTTATCTCTGATAATTGATTCTCCGTACAAATTACTTAAAACTTATTAGCTTAATAACTTTCCTCCATGCCCTTATTCCTCTTTACAGCCAGTAAAATATATGACCACGATAAAACAGTAAAATGTCCTCTCAATACTATCAATTCATATCCAGAACTTCACACATCACCGACATTATAAATCAGTCCTAAATTCGATTACACAGCGCTCAAAAATCCACTCTCTCCCGGAGAAGCCATAAATTCGCAAGCCGAAAGACGTCGTACTGGCGCATATAGACTCGTCCGCGCAAAAAGCGAGAGACGAGAAGAGAGGGAGCGAAGAAGAGCGACGGAGAGGCGAAGGTCCGAGCTCGCTGGCGATAACGCGATAAGGAGAGATGAAGAGGAACGGCGTTGGCGCGAGTGAGAAAGACGAGCCAACCTTCTCTCTCGCCAGAAGAGAGTATTGATCCGTCGGAGCTCCGCCGCACACCGGCTGAATTCACTCCCGGGAGAGAAAGAGAGGACCAGCTTGTCGTGCGCGCGGCGGCGTCGGCCACCTCTCTCCTCCCACCCCACCTCCGCCGCCAGCCTGTGTGTGTATCTATAGGATGAGAGAAAGAGAGAGAGAGAGCGAGAGCCTCCGCGTGGGTGGTTGTTCGGTATCCAGGCAACGCCAGCCACAACCGCACCCTCGCCTCTCTCTCTCTATACGAGCGAGCGAGGCGTTTCCGAGGCTCCCAGGCCGATTTATTATTCATATAATAATCGCCGAGGCCGACGAGCGAGCAAGCCAGAGAGAGAAAGATAGTGGATGTTATTTGACGGAAGGCCGAGAGAGAGAGAGTCTACTTTGCGCGATTGGAGCGCGCTCGCGCGAGCGCGAGTGACATGGGCGATGATGAATGTCGCTGGCGATGATGATGATGATGATGGTGATGGTGAAAGTTTGATGGGAGTAAGTCCGGGGAATATCGAGCGAGTAATGGAGTTTCGGTGAGGGGAGGTATATGTAGTACCGGGCGCACGTGCAAGATTTAGATGCGGCTGGAATATACGTGAATTTGGAATGGCGCTGGATTTGGGAGTTTCGTGAGGTGGCGTTATATTATGGGCTGGCCTGTGGTTCTTTGAGCTAAGAGTGAGTTGTCTGTGAGATATTTATCTCTTACTTTATTTGAAAATGTACATTCTTTCGTACTGAAATTATTTTTGATGCTATAATCAAAAATGGAGAAAAGAATGAAGGTCTACCTTCTATTTGAAATATATTCTCTACTTGATCTGTATAGCATCTACCTACAAATAGCAGCATATTCTTGTTTTTGATCTATCTTAAACAGCTCTTCTTCTTATACACTTAAGCATAATACCATTGAAACAACTATACAGTCATCTAATCTAATTTATACCGTCCTAAACAACTATCATCCAGTCCCTACCGGCCACCACTAATCCCTCATTTACACCTTGCATCCTCGAATTTCCATCATCCGCAACCTCCCCTGCCCCTCACCAAAGACCTCGCCGTATTAATTTCCCTCTCTTACAGCGCAGGTGACGAAAGGTCGCAGGTGTACGTCTTCTATACCGCACTTTATTATACACCACACGTGGCACGTGCCGTTCGGGATGATGATCCAAAGTCGATTTCCTCTATACGCGCGCCTGCGCACAAACGAACGAGCGCGCGCGCAGTAGCGTGAAAATCGACGTTTCCCGCGCGCGTTCGTGCGATAATGATGATGAATCCCTCGACGCGTGTGCGTGAGTGCCGTGGGCGAAGGCGCGACGATATAGAGTCTGGGTTTTTTCTTCGTCGGGATGTGGGGGTTGCCATTTGGAAGGAGATCGATGATGTTAGCGTTAACGATGGGTAGATAATTAAGGGAATTTGGCTAATGTGGTTCGGTTGTTGGTAACGCGGAGGAATGGTGTAGGTGTTTATTGGTCAAGTGTTTTAGAGGACACATTTTTCGTATAAATGCGTTGAGTCTTATTGTCAGAGATACAGTTGTCTTCTCTTACAAAGTGATGGATACAATCTGTCATCAGAATAAGACTATTTTGATTGGTTGTGTTTGGCTCATTTGACATAGAATAAGTGCCAAAGCTAATATATGTTTGAATGTTCAAAATTGAATTGTTGAGTTTGAGTATTTAAAACTGAATAATTAAAATAGCATGAGAAAAATTTCATTATTTTATTGACCGAAATTACGTTATTATTGTATAATTTAAACTGATTGAAACAAACATTTAACTAAATAGATTATTAGTGGTACCATAATTCTTGCTATCTACGACGTTACCTGGACCACAACTATCGTTAAAAAAGAAAGCTCTCACCGCAACACAAACAATTCCCAGATCATCTTACAATTGTTGTCCATACAAATAATTTTACAAAATTATCGCGCAATCAGCTTATATCTCCCACAGCTATATCCCCCTCAAGATTCAATTCCCTACTCTCGCACACGAAACTGTATACACATACAGAACCATCCAAAGCCAAAAACATGCAACCGCTGCAGCAATTCCCCCCTCATCCGCAGGATACGATTCCGCTCGAACTCTCCGCATAGCGCGCTCGCTCACCTCCGCAGCACATACACATACACACACCTTACGTACACAGCACAGACAGTAGCTTCTACTCTCTGTATACAGCTATATAGCGCGCGCACGCGAGAGAGAGAGAGAGGAGGGACAGTCAGCAGTGGCGACCGAGAGGCAGCACACTCTCTGCTCGCGCTAAAGTCAGATCTCCAAGGTTTCACGCGTACGTGTGTCCGTGTCTGTGTATACGCGCGTTGCCTGGTAACAGAGCAGCCCAGTCCCAGGGAGGCTCGCCCGCGCAACGGGTCAATACCTGGCCAGCAGTACGCTCATGCTGCGCCTCTCTCCCTCGTTTCTCTCGTTCCGTTTCCCCTCCGTAGCGAGAGAGGGAGAGAGTCTGCGCGAGGCCAGCTCGTCTTCCGCCCGGACGGACGCGGCGGCCGGCAACCCTGGTCTGTTGTATATAGGTATAGAACGTGCGGATGAAGGTGGAGACGAGGAGGAAGCAGGGGAGGGAGAACAGAGAGAGGGAATGGAGGAGATGATACGAGAGGGAGATAACCGGGGAGATATAGAAGGCAATGGCGAGAGCTGTTTGTGGTTTGATGGTACCGGAGATTGTTGAAGCGCGCGGTGTGTATATGATGGAATTGAAGTTTTGGGTTTATTTGCTTTTTTGTAGGTAGCGTTCTAAGATGTATTTCGGATTAGGTATCTAGATATGAAATTAAAACAATTTTTAGATTGGGATGTGTTGTTGGTAGATCGTTTTGATATTTTCATATTTTTCAGGAGTCTTTCTTTACTTCGTACAATGATTTTGTTGGTCAATGATGATTTTCTTGATTCTGTAGTATAGCATATAGTCTGAGGTGTATAGGTCAAGCATAATTATTATATATACATACACCTTCATTCATTGATAAAAAAGTGATAACGATAAAGTAGGGTACAAAACTGTTCAAAATTTCATCTCGCTCTTAAAAAATTTACAGGATTATAAATAAAAATCCACAAAATACAATTTGATTTTGAAGCATTATAAAATCGAGCCTAATATAATCCAGCCTCAACCCCTGGCGAAACCGCAACACAGAACGTGTCGTCGTCCTGTCCGCACATCTATTATCGAACAACAAGTAAACAACTTAATATTTCATCAACCGACGACTTTTCTCCTCACAATACATCGGCTACAAAAAAGTATTCTTGTATTTTTTTCGTAGAGTGAAACAGTTTGCGGTAATGCCGATCGATATTATAAAAGAGCACTCAATAACTTTAACATTACGCCGACGTTTTTTTTGTTGCAAATATCTTGCTTACATTGCTATTTATTGAATGAAAAAAAATTAAAGAGTAATCGTATTTCAAATGTTCTACATTCATATTCTGTCTTATCTTTTTTCGTAAATTTAAACTGGTCACCGAGAACGTCCATCGATTTTCCATTCATAAGCTGGAGATGAGATATAAGATGCAGCCCGAGCGAAGCGAGGGCGGCATACACTTGAGTGCGGATGGCCCATTTTATTAGCGAGTGCAATATACGATTTTTTATTACACCCACCGTAAAGTTCCTATTCGTTCACCGCTGAGAAGAGAAAGAAATGATGCAATTCTTTTTCTAATGCCTAGCCTCGCCTATTTTGAATTGTTCTAAGCAAGTAATACAATTCACACTTTATTGTGTCCTCATTGAGATGGGTTTTATTTTTCGACCATTCCTTTAAATAATCTTTAAGAGCTGATAACATTTTGTAAGAGGATTCTTCTGGTAATAAAATATTTTGTAAGTCTTCAGTACAAAATAATGATTTTACTGCGCTTTGAAATTTTAATTTTAAAATATGTAAATTATTCAGTTCGAAAGAATCTACAATATCTCTTTGCAAAGCAGAACTTATAATATTAATTTTGTGTATTGTCCATTCAATAAGGTTTATAAAGTATAACTTTTGAACAAATGCTTCATCGTCACTTGGATTTGACTTCGTAATAGTCTCGGATCTTTGAAATTCTACAAATGAGTAAGCTTCATTTTAGAGAGTCATTAAAATATTTAATTGTGATTCGCTACAATGTTTAGGTATCGAAATTGAAAATGTATTTTTGTAATCATCAAATTTATCGCTCAAACTATTACCTAAAGAAAAATCGATTAATCTACATAGTTGTAAATATGGTTGTACAACATCTGAAAAAATTATCAACTGATCGAAGTTTTTCTCCTGAAATTTTAACCACTTACATTGATCGATTGTTAACGAAGTGTTTTTTAAATCTATAATGAAAGATTGTTTATCTAATACACTATTCATTCTTATACTACTTCCTCGAATGATTTGCAGTTATAAGGGATCAATGATATAATTAATGACTTGATCTCTAAACTCGGCATTATAATATATCGTCGGGTGGGAAGAAGAAGGTGCCATATCTCAGCTTAGCGTGTAGAAAGGTGCGATCTCGGCGCGGCACGTATAAGAAGGTGCCATTTCAGCTCGGCGCGTAAAAAGATGCGATCTCGTCTCGGCACGTTAGAAGGTGCCATCTCGCGCGATTCGATTTTTCATTGACGTTATTAAATATATATAATGTAATGTCATACAAGATATCTTTTTTTTGTTTCATTTTTATTATTCTTTGTAGAATTATTTGTAGAATTATCTGTAGTAGAAGTAGTAGTTAATGAAGAAGATGAAGAACAGACCGCTGAACAAACTTCGTTTTCATTTTGTTTTAATCTACCAAAAGTTATGATTTTAAATTCTTCCTGGAATAATGAAAAATAATGTATATATAGAAGAGAATAAAAGAACGAGGCCAGCCTGCACATACATCCACGGCCCCGCGCATCCTATACATCCCTCTTTTATATCCCGAAAATAGAATGACCCTTATCTAAACCTCCCGGGCGTTATCTCCCGAAACGACAATTTTCCCAAGTGCTCCAGCTCACGTATATATACATCGGGCTAAAGTAACGCGCAGAAAGAGAAAGAAAGACAGTCAGCTATATATACACGAAGGGTGGGGGAGGCAGTAGCAGCAGTAGCAGAGAGGAGGGCAACCCCCGAGCCGCATTAGCGGAGCCACTCGTCCGGAGAGCCGGGGTTAGTCCAGCAGCAGCATTCTACACGTGCGCCCGTATATATATATATATACATGTATGTGTGTGGGTACAAGGTGAGTTCTGTGGAACACGTAAGAGCTCTCTCTCTCTCTTTCCCTCCTTGCGAGAGCGGGCGGCCAACATGTCCGCCGGAAGCTCTGACGGTTCCTGCAGCGCCCGGCTCCATCATGCAGCAGTGTGGCCCCGCGCGCGCGCGGAAATTGACTTCTCCCGTGTATGTGTGTGTGTGTGTGTTGTGTGTAAGGGGAGAGAGGTGTATATACGTGGGGAGAGAGACGGAGAGTATAGCGTTGTTTCGTGTTTCTGGGTCTTTCTTTTTCTGCCGCGCGGGAGAGGCTCTCTCGGTCGGTGCATAATATACTTTCGGGGGATTTTCGTTGTTTTCGGGTGGTAGCGTGTCGTTGCGTCGTTTGTGATGAGTATAGGTAGATATGGTCACTGATGAATAGATATATTTAGAAAAAAATGTTGTTCTTTATGGACCAGTAGCGTTATATATTATATAGAACTAAAGATAAATTAAAGGATACAAAAAGCAGTTTGGTACATCGTTATATTTCCAAAATGCTAATAAAATAAAATAACTTATTCTTAACAATAATATAAATAACATTTCAAATTCTCAATCTACATCATCAAACGAAAACCTACTTTTTTTTTACCTTCGACAACAGAACTATACCCTTATCTACCCAGAAAAAAAAATCATTGCTCTCGTCCATCATCCACGTCGCCACACAGCGGCGCAGTAGCTCGCCACGGCGAAACCATCTAACAGATCGTTACCTCATTCCTCCCGGCTAAAAATAGCCTCAGCTCACTGGCTCGCTAGCTCGCTCGCGCATCACAGCCGAATCCACTCCCAGAAACGAGTCCACCCTCCTCCGGCATCCACCTTCTCTGCTCGCGCTCGGGAAAAATCAATACTCCCGGCCAATCTCACCTACACGTCTGTGTGTGTGAGGTTCTTCTGCGCGGATGATGATTCAGCAAAATGGAGGCTGCTATACACCTCCCACCCAGTAGCCCGGTTTTCTCGCGGTGGTGGGGATGTTGAGCCACCCCCGCGCGCGCGAGCATTATCTCTCTCTCTCTCTCTTTCGCTCTCGACCGCCCCTCGTTCTCCCTACTTCTCTCGGCTGCTGCGGGAGTGTAACGCTCCCCCACTTCCTATGCGCATGTACGGGTAGTTGCCGTAGTATGGCCTGGCTGTAGGTAGTTTTGGTGGCGATGGGTTCGTTTCGTATTATAGTTTTCGGGGGTTTCAGCGATATCTAAGCGCTGAGTTATATACAACCTTGGTCTACTTATTTCGTCGCCTCTTCATTTTTCACTCTCGCGGCTCTCTTCCCTCTGCATCGAACAAAGAACAAACTTTTGTTATTGTTCTCGTCTATACGCAGTTTCCTCCTCTCTTTCCTATAAGTTTCATCAACTTTTATTTCTCCCAACATCCATACCGCATATTTCTCCGAAATTTCGTTACCTCCCCCTTTACAGTTTCCCCCTACACCGCCAGTAACTCAATTTCATTCTTCTATACTTCTACCTCGCGCGCGCACTTTTATTACTTTTTCCATCCGTTTTCTCCCCCCGTTCCCATTTTTACGTTCATTTTTTCTCCCCTCGCTCTTTATCTCTCTCTCTCACTCCTCGTCTCTCCTTTCCTCCCTCGCTCGCTAGCGCGCGCGTCGTTTCCCCTCCTCCTCTCGCACTCGTGCGCGCGCGCGCGTCTGTCGGGCGTCGGCTTACCTGTCCCTCGAGCTCGCGCCTGGATTGCATGAAATTTGAATATTCCGCTTTTTTCTTGCTCGAGCTAACAGTATAGCCCCTCGGGGTATCTCCAGTATCATCATGTTTGTTTAAGCGAACGGAATATATTTTATCGGAGATTAATTTTATTACATTATAAATATCGGCTGTATAATTTTTAATTTGATATATTATGTTGTAATATTTATTTATAACTTTTGTCTGAAATTGTTCTATTGTTGTGGTTTCAATGATTGGATCTTCATATAGTAAAGACATACTTTGTATTTTTAACACAGTACAGACGGGTAATTTACACTTTCTTATGGTCTCCGTAATCCCTTGCAATTTTCCGCGCATGTATAATACATCGAGTTGGTTTAGCATCGGATAGCACTAAAAAAAAATCTGTCTGACTTACACGTACGTCGCCCTCCGCTTATAAATATATACTATCGATCAAGTGCCATGATTATGCTCTATATATATGTATATGCTTGACTTAGCTTAAAATGTTGACGTATCTATAATGATTCCTAACTTCGATAATAGGGTTGAGGAGAGAAAGTTCACGCGATCAAAGTATTTATGTATAATAAATAATTAGACACTTGTTGCGAAATATTTAGAGTATGTCAAGTTACGTAATTAATGGCATTTTAGGTAATGCTCAACGACCATAATATACACACTGCATAAATATCAAAATGTATTATCGGTACACTTTTAAAATCGGTCGATTCATACAGAATTATTTAAAACCAATGAGAATTCGAACGCTAAAATTATACATCATCTTAATGAGAAAACACAATCGCTCCTCACTCGCCATCATATCCATCAGTTGTATCATCATCAACGCACACATGTCATCCTCGGATTTTTCTACGCTCTCTCACGACTTTCTCCAGCCGACCATCTCGGAATGTTCCACCGATTGTCTCTCTTGCGTGCAGGAGCAATATATAATCGCCGCGCATGCGGGAAGAAAAACAAAATGCATCAGACGTTACTCACGTATATTCCCCGAAAGTGTATACGAACGTTAAGTCGTCAGATAAAACGGTGGAGCCAATTTCTCTCCGCTATATAATGGACGCAATGTGTGTATACGTTAATGAGGGCAATTTAAGAATGCAAATTGCCCTTTTGCCCATTTCCACCGTCGTCGCGCGAGCGCGGTTATCGTCCCCCTAATGACTCGATTGTTATCCGCTGCTGAGAGGCATTTTGGAGAGTGATCTTACGAGGCTAAGTCGGAATTTCGTTTCTTGGTTCTGAGATCGATTAAGTGCGTTTCAATTTAGAACTCGAAAATGAAAGATATATTTTTGGAAAATGGATATTTTATTGATTGTACTTTGAATCATTTCCGAAAAAGGAAAATCAAAAACTAAGAGTCGTATAGTTTTGTGTTTTCTAAACAAGATTATAGTTTTAATTTTGTTTAATTATTATTATAATAGCTATTGACAAAAGATGACGCAGCTTTTCAATAAACATTGCCGTCAATACCAATCCTAAAAAATTTTGTTTACCACGTTTATATTAAGGTTTATCGCTTATCTGGCAAACGACTTAAACCACATCAGCCTTATTTTAAACAATGACACACTCGCATCTCGAGAATCTTCACCCATCCGCTCGCTCAAGCCAATAAACCATGCACCGAGCGTATATACAGCCGAGGAATTAGATAAGTGGAATTGTAAGCCGCGCGCGATCGCATGCCAGAGTCGGCGAGAATTTTCCTCGCTCGTCGAACCGGAGAAGCTTTATACGTCCAAAGAAAGTGCCTCCGAATCGCTAATTCGGCGCTATACGTTGGGACATGGCCGTGCCGCCCGTGTGCTCCGCATCCGAGATCGTTGAACTCGAAAAATGGTGCTGACAGGACGATGTCTTCCCCACTACCTTTTTTTCTCTCTTGCTGTGTACGTGCGGTTTCTCGATATACGTTTCGCGTCTCTCCGTCTCTGTGTCTTTCGTTTCGACACTTTCTCCTCGCTTGCTCGGTCTTTAACTGCGGCATTGTGATTTTTGCGCTTTGCGCGCGGCCTGGAAAGTAATGAGGCTCTGGACGATTTTTCGTTTTTTTTTTCTCTTTCGATTTCGTTGCTGTTAAGTAGATGATGAAATTGAAATGAATTTATAGGGTATGTTGATCAACGGAACTGAAAATTATCATAAAATGCTCTTCTTTTTATTTTGAAATAATGACTTTATCATTATAGTCAATCCACTGAAATGATGTACGAAATTTTGTTTCTAATTGTAGCAAACTTTTCCTATTCCTCCGAAACCAAAATCTCATTATTACGATGATAAAATACACGACAAGTATAACATTGATATAAAAGTAGTCCAAAATTTTACCAATCCCAATCATTACAACACCCACGATCAAATTTTCTCAGTACCAAAAACCAAAGACCTTTGCACCACTTGACAACGACGCACGCAAGCTCCCTCCGCAGAAACCAATCGGGGTCATCGAGTGACCCCGTCGGCTTTGCCTCGTCGTCGTCCGCTCCTCTCGAATTCCCTCTACACACATACACTCTGCCATTCCACCAGGTGGCTACTGTGCTACGCCCTCGTTGCCATTCGCGGCACGCGTCCTCGCGCACGTTGCCTCATCATCGTCGCCGATCCTATCCTCTCCCTGCGAGCGATCCGGCTTCATAATACGCCTTGGCACGGGAACCGCGTCTGTGCGGACGCCCAGGAATGCTATAGTGTGGCCAGGGATCGACGTGGAATCTAAGACGGTCAAGAGCTGGGGGTTCGGTGATTTTGAGTTATGATAAGATGGTTTGGTGGTTTGAAAAAATATTTTGATGGCAACGACAGTTTCTTTAATGTTAATAATGGGTTTTGGTGCCTAATTGATATTTGAGTTTGTTGGGATAAGATATAAGTATGGGCAAATCCATGGAACTTTTAACTCTTGTGTGACTTTTTTTAACTAATTTACTGCTGTCACTAGTGTGCCGTGCTAAGCACATGAACGAGACAGGGTGTAACATCTTCAATTTTTACGTAGACTTTTTTTTTATTATGCATCTCTGAATCGTGCTGTACGTGCCACACTAATATGGTTTACAGGACTGATTTTCTACGTAAAAATTAAAGATGTTACACACTGTCTCGTTTATGTGCTTAGCACGGCACAATAATAACAGCAGTAAATTACTTTAAAAAAAAGTTACACACGAGTTAAAAGTACGGTGGATTTGCTCATACAAGCAATTTTATGAACAACAGTTGTCATTTTTTAGTATCTTTATTATTTGCTTTACATAACTAGGAAGTTTAGGTAGTTAAAAGTAATACGTAATATACGATAAGAAAGAGTTAGATAAAATGTACAGTTTAAAGTGTCATTTTCCTATCTTGAATAAACTGTACATTCAAAATTATTTGTGCTCCACGATATAATTAAAAAATGAATTTGATAATTTGAAGACAGCCTAAATTCAGTAAAATATTCTTGTAATTGTAACCGAATTCTGGCTCTAAATTATCCAATCTCATTACAACTAAACATTGAACCATTACAACCATCAACACTCCCTGTAATTTCAACCCCATCAGCTCCTGTTCCCTATCATAATAAACCTCTTGAATTCAGCTCGCTCGAATTCGCTCTCGCGAACAGAGCAGTATACCTTCTCGCTCCGCATTCAGCGAAGGCGGGAAAAAGAGCTTACGTGTGTATACCTGCGCGCACAGGTGAAATACGACGTTTTTCCCCTCTCGCTTGCGCGCGGATTTGATCCGGTGCATTGCGCGCTGCTTTGACGATGTAATGCTTACGCATCGAAATGCAGGTGTGTGTGTGTGTGTAGCTTGTGCCATCTCGGCGCCGAAGCGCGCGTGTCTCGGTTTTCGTTTCGCGAAGCGGCGGAGCCCCGGGGAGATTCGACCTCCCGGAGGTCGCATATTTTTCGGCGCGTTGCGCTTATTGAGCGCTCCTGCGCTTTTGAATGGTCGGTCTTGGGTCTTGCGAAACGAGCGAGAAACGCTGCGCAGATCTTAGGCTGTGCAGCTTTGTAATGAAAATCTTTTTGACATCAGAACAAGTGTTACATCATTTATTTTGGAGGAAATTTTTAAGCACTTGAAAATTTATTTGAATAAAGATTAAAATATTTAATCGAAGGGTTCTGCACGAGAGCAAGACAATACAATATTTATGTAATTATTGTCTTGCTTTAGTAAATTATTCAAAATTTTTCTCGTCTTGGTCTTGTCAATCAATATGAAAAGTATTATAGTCTTGTCTTGAAATTCTTGATCCATATTGAGTTACGTATAAACGTGTGGCAATAAACGAATCGATTATTTGAAAGATTCTTTAGCCCAAATAGCCTAGGGAAGTAACGCCCAGGCACAAAAGGGAGTTATACAGAGGTGTAGCAGTAAGAGAGTGGATAATTAAATAAGACTACGTAATTGCACAACGAATAATGTAACTGAACGTAATTTAATATACAAAAATACATTAAGTTTAATATAAAAACAATAAGATTTCGGCACAAGTATAAATAAATGCCAAATTTGAAATTTGATTTTCCCCACCATAAAAGTGCTGCCGCCCGAACTGCCTAGTTCGCGCGCGGCCACTAAGCGGCGCATGCCGTCCCTGTAGTCTCACGTACCTAAGTAAGTTGGCCGGAGGGGATATAGAAGCGCGGCACACATTTTGTCAGTAGATGGTCATCATCAACTACCGAAGTTTATTGCTTTTATTTAATTAGTTATTATGATTATTTCAATAAATTAATACGATTAGAAAATGTTATGTTATTTTCAAGACAAGACAAGATTCTTGACATTCTTCTCACCACAATCTTGATATTGTATCGGAAACTGTATAGAAATATTGTATCGATTATTGTGTTGAATAGTCAGGCAAGACAATACAATATCAAGATTCATCTTGCTATATCGTGCAGCCCTAGTTCTGCTGGATAGTAGATATAACAATTAACTAGTACTTATAATAAAATATCTGATGGAGAGTATCATCAATCATCATTCTTGATCGTACCATGAGTCAATCTATCACACTATTATACATTTTAAAATACTTTTCAATATTAACTAAAAATTCAATCTCCATTCGGTTTCCATCATCGTATTAAAAAATAATTCTTTTCCAATCCCCCTAATCGTCTTCTCTGTTTTCTTCCTTCTCGTCTTCACTCTCCTCATACTCACAACTCGCGCTCCCGCCAAGTCGCTTCGCTTGCACGGTCACGCTATAATATTCTCGCTCCAAAGATGAACTTCTGCCGCGTGGCGCGAAATTTAATATATATAGCTTTATACGCTAGCGAATTGTATCGGAAGATCTGAAGGCCGAGCGAGCGAGCAGCGCGCGCACACACGAGCCGAGTATATAGCCTTCTGGCCTACGTGTCGCTTTTTGTACACACGTCGTCGCCTTGAGCGCCTTTTGATGCTCTCGAGCGCGCGCGCGACGTCTGCTGCGATTTATCAAGATTGCCTTTAGCTATATTACAAAGTGCATTTGATTATGTGTACTGCTGAATTGGGATAGATGTTTCTTTAGGAAGGTCGCGATGATTGCAGTTGGTTTGTAATTTAATTGATTTCAATATTTGATTGAATTTCGTACAATATGTGTAATCGATAATAGAAAGAATTTTGATTATTTCAGTGGTCAACAACGGAACTATATACTGATGCTGCTTTTGGCAAAAGATTTATACTTTTGATTTTTTAAATACAGAAAACGTTGGAAAAACCTTATATTATTCAAATAAATTTTATTTCATAAATTATTATAAATATAATTTTGATTCATATCGCGAAGCAAAAAAATATCAAATTAACACCGGAATAAAATCATAAATTAAATATATCTCGCGAACCTTGAAACTACCTTCTCTCGCACACCAGCACACACACATCCTCTTCCTCGCTCGCAAAACTCAGCGATTCCATCCGACCCTACACTCCCTCATTCACCTCCTGCTCATGACAAAGTAAAAACATTGAATTACCAACTACACACGACTCGCTACTCCGCGGAGATAAAAAAAAGAGAGGAGCGAGAGAGATCACAGGGCGGATACCGCACATACACCGTCTCGCACTAAAGCAAAAGAAGCGTGAATCCTCTCTCTCTCGTTCTTGCAAGGAGCGCCTCTCTCCCCCGGGAAAAATGAAACCTTGCACGAGCGCTCGGAGAGATCATCCATCGCCGGCTAATATAACGCATTATCCGAGCACTGCGCGCTACGATTTTTCCCTCGATTCATTATAAGAGCGCCCGATCGCCGGCTCCGATAATAAAGCCTCCGTGCATAATTTCGTATCCGCGCCTAACGAGGGCAAGCGAGGTTAAAAGATGCAGCGGCGATCTTTGGAAGGAGGGATGTAGGTGTCCCCTGGCCGGATGTGGCGAGGGAATAAAGCGCGAAATGCGAGAGCGGCGGGTATATAGTGAAGCGAGAGGGAAGACAATGAGGTGAGAAGTGCGCCGTGTGCGTATAATATGTAAACTAATAAAAGTATGTGCGCGCGGATGGGATGGATGCTTATACGATAGGAGATTATATATTATATTGTATGAGAATATGTGTATGTACGGATGTGAGGAGAGAAACAAAGTTTGAGGTAATGAAGGTTTGCGTAAAACAGTCCGTACAATGGGTTATGTGAAAATTGTTAATTTGCCAATTGTTAACAAAAATATTTTCTTTTCCAAGTTCAAATAATTCAATTAGTATTTTATAGGCATTATAGGAAATATCAAACATTTAAAAAATTGATAAACTGTTTATATACAGTTACACTACAAATTATATCATCACCGCGTACATAAATAGTAAGAAAATCAATCGGGTGTAAATTGAGTCTCAAACTGTAATTTTATTGATACACAACATGTGTTTGCACTATACGCCGATCGCGCGCGTCTACTATATACATGCACGTATACAAGCGTTGCGTGCGCATACTCAATTTAATGTTTGCATGTAGTCAATTGGCGGTTCTTTATTGCAGACGAAAACGAAACAGCACTTACAAAGTTATCAAATTATTCGTTCTTCTTTTTTTTCATAATACGGAAACGCAATTCTTTCATCCTCTCTCCTCACCCGAGAGAATAACGTTCCCGCAGCCTAACTTTGTTGCAAATTTCTTATTTATCTCAAAACTAGGTTTATCATCGTCGTTACAATATACCACGCAGCCTTTACTATGGAAGGATATATACTCCATCCATCCGCCAGGTAAGACGCAGAGGTCAAGATAGCCCAGCAGCGGAGAAGACTTAAGAACGTCTAACGAACAGGCGGAGAGAGAAGGAGAACTAACGCTTGGCACGCGTACGCGCTCTCGCGTATATATATATAGAGAGAAAGTCAACGATTGTAAAGCTACAAACAGCCCTCACCGTATATAAACGCACACGTGCATGTGTGTCTGTCTGTCTGTCTCTCCTACTTGCGCGGAGGGTCCACCTGAGCTGCACGCACATACGTACCCTACACGTACATGCGAGAGACGGACAGGAGAGGAGGAGGCGTCTCACATGGGTGCCCCCGAGTGCAACGCGAGAGAGGCGCGCGCGTATACGCACACAGATGGGGGAGACATCCGGGCAGCTGACGGTCTCTCTCCCTCTCGTACATGTACAGCGAGGAGAGAGAGAGACTGACTGGACTTCGGTTTAACCGACTCCACATCCTCCTTCGATTAAAGAGAATTACCTCCGGGAGGAGGGGATATGTATACGCGTCGTCGTCGTCTCTTCTGCTCTCTTCCTTGGACTGTTGGATGTATACGGTAGGTTGAGCCGGGGATCAGAGTGTATATGTATGTTATAAGAAGGAGTGATCCTTTAGTCTGCTGCTCCCGTTAATTGGATCTTCAGCGCGGCATCGGCGGGGCTTTGTTCGCGCGTGTAATAGGCGAATTGTTCGAGTGCCTGTCTCTATGTGGAAGGATACGTGTGATGGATTTTTAGGCGCACGAGAGAGATGTGACGTTGGGCGTGGAGCTGTCATATAGCTTGACTATGATGTATCGTCGGATTGGTTCCTTTAATGGCCTGATTTGATTGTGTTCCGTGTGTGATGGGGATTTATTAATTTCTAGTGTGAGTCATTTTAGGCTGTTGGGAGGTTGAATATTTTCGCATTGTTTCTAGAAATGTCAATAGTAAGTGTAATAAGTGTATATTTATTTATCTAAGATATAAGAAACTGAAAATGGATTTATGTATATATGAAAAATTTTAATTTAAAAAGATAATCTTTCTAAAGCACTATTATAACATTAATATACGTACTAATGGCTGTAAAATTATTTTTAAATCATATACACAGACTCAGGAGGTCGAGAGCGGGAGAGAGAGAGAGAGGATGACAATATGAATTTTATGCTCAAGTTATCCCGATAATAATGGTACCCAGAGGTCCTCTAAAATCGTCTCGCGTCGACGTTACATTCCATAAATTCTCGGGACCGTTGAAGAAAAGAAAAAAGAAAAAGAAGGAGGAAAGAAAAATAATAACCACGCCGATGGTAAACGGAGCGTCGCATCTTCTGTGTGTCGTAGCGATAAATTCGTCTCCGAGAGAGTCTCGAAAGTGGACCGGTAAAGTATTGTAACGGATCGAAACTGCCTATACTGCTGTTATATACATGCATATATACGCTGTCATCAAATAAATCACGATGAGCTGTCATGAATTCTGTGTCGCTGTGAAACGAAGCAAAATGAATTTAAAAAGAAGATACTTAAATATTTATAAGCTTTAGTATAACGTTATAGCGTATATTGTTGTAAGTACTTTGATTATCGAAGTATATTGAAAGATTTAAATATATAGACGAGATGGAAGCAGAAATAGAAATGCTATTATGTTATGAATAGTTTATGTATCTATCATTCCATGCGTATTCTTCGTTGAATTTTCTTATAAAATACAGACAACATCGAATACACGACGTTTACCACATACTTTACAAAACTTGAAAAATTTTTCAACTCCTTCAACCCAGTCACACACAATAAAAACGAAACCACCAAAAATTCATTATACCAAAACCCAACGACACACAAAACTACGAGACACCATAATTACACCTCGAGCTTACAACGACATCTCGACAAAATTACACACCTCCACTCCCATTAATCCACTATACTATATATTCTTCATCAGCCCTCAAGATATTAATTTACTTCGTGTCTGCTCACGCTCATATCCATCTCGAATTTCACCGCGTGCACCAGCTCGCGACAATCAAATCGAGAAAGCCACCGCGCGCGCGTGCACGCACGAAATCACGTATATAAAGTCGGTCGGAAGAGGATGTGTCGAGGCCGGCATTTCCTGCGGTTTGGTCCTACACACAAGCGCGCAACTCGGGGCTACTCCCTCCGGATTCTTATTCTTTAACCATGCACGCACCGCTGCTCTACATTTCGGGCCGATTGAAGGCGCGCTGCTGTCTCATATGCCAGACGTATGAAATCATCGCGTGAGCAAGTATTATATATAATTCTTCGGTGCCCCTGAGGAAGTAAAGTTCGTGGTATATATAAGCAATGGAGATGAAAATCTCTGCGCTTTTTGTCTTGGAACAACGGAACTATGTACTGATGCTGTTGCTCTGTAGTGTATATATAGCGAATGTATTATAAGTGTGGCAGCGGAAGGAGAGGATTCTTATAATGTCGTGAGATGAGACTGCGCTTTTCTCTTAAATGAGCGTTGATAATCTCGCGGGAGAAGCAGAAGAGATCAGCCGAGTGCTCTTGATTCTCATTTAATAAAGGTTTATTAATTGAGGATGTGTGTGAGAGAGAAAGAAGAGAGCAATTAAAACTATACGATGCTGCGGAGTGAGACAGGGATAAAGTGTGCTGAGAGAATTAATTCATTATGCCGCGTGCGGTAGTATATTTTTTTACGACATGTGAATTGTAAGAAGTAGAGTGAGGTAGCAGCTATGGTTTCGCAAATATTTGTTACGTTTATACCGATTTTATAAAAGAAATTCAGTGTATTAAAAATGTACAATGATGATTTTACATATATTATCGTTCAAAACTCTGTACAGTGAATTTAAATCTCTGCCCCTAATTTCCACACCTTATATACTTTACCATTACACAATCCACAATCCCATCATCTCAACAAAGACACATTTTTCCCCATCGACAACATCTCACCGCATTCACCTCTCCACACGACTTCGACATTTTATACCAGCTCCGGCAACCCACCATCATCGTGACGCCATCGCGTTTTCTCCCGTACGTCCCATTGTCGGCGAATGCTCGTTCTCTCCTCTCCTCTCTCGGACCTTCGCGTGATGCTTATATATATACGCGCCACGACGATTGCTGCACTATACACTGAGAGAAGAATCGCAACAATGCGCAAAGAAAAGACCTGCGCGCGCGCGAGACAGAAGGAACAAGAACGGAGGGATTTTCATTTTTATTCTCTTCTCCGCGGATGAGAATAAGAAGAGAAGAGAGAGAGAGAAGCAGCGCTGGTCTTTATGGAATCTCGGTTTCTCTCACGGATGCCGGCGCGATTGCGCCAGCCGGTCGCACGAGTTCTTTTAATATATCCACGCGGCTCTACGTATACAAAACTTTTTGTAATATCTGCAGCACGAGCGTGGAGAGAGGGATAAAGAGAGGAGAGAAAGAGCCGTGGCCGGCGCGTATATAGTTGCGCACTTGCGGGCGCTGATTATAAGGAGAACCGCGTGGGATGTATATTGCATTATAATGCCGCGCGAGTAAAGTAAGGATAATCGTAGGTACGCGGTCGCGTACTTATGTTATATACTCGCAGCATCTGGTGGAGGCACGGTTGTAGGAGAGAGAGAGGCGGTCTCTTTTTTCTTTCTCCTCTCTGTACTAGGCGAGAGCGTTTAATTGCGCCCCTTGTGTCTAAGTATGACTCTTTCTCTCTGCGCGTGCGAGCTATAATGCGGCAATTGTTATCGCGGGATCTCTCGTTTAAGGAGCGCGCAGATGGTTGAAATGTCTTGGAAATTGGTCGCTATGTGTGGCGGCTGCTTCGGGGAAGGTGAGGGAAAGTCGTGGGGGCGGCATCTACGTATTAATTAGGTTTGGAGCTGCTGAGCTGCTGTTGGATAATGTAAGGCGGATGAGAATGCGAGTATTATAATGTAAACTTTCTTGTGGTTATAAGTATTATAAAGTATTCTGAAGCGTTTGGGAGTATGATATTATAGTGAAAACATATAAGATGTCCGTTTTGGAGCTTTTATCTTGTGTATATTATATGAAGATTTCTGATATTGGTCGATAGATTATTTCAAATGAATCTTATTCAAATCCATCTTTAATGTTATGCTTATACACAAAATAAACGACAATAATTAACAATAAATGTTTAAGAATCTTCGAGACAGTTCGAGAGAAAATAATTACGATAAACGTCTTTACCTTTAAAACCAAAGCATAAATAAACATGCTTTAAAAAAAAACTCCACTGACTTATCTTTTTAAACACGCCGCGCACATTATATTCATTATTCGCATAATCCTTCCCTCATTTACATTTAATTGAACTTAATTACGCATTTTCATGCCATTATACGGCTTCTCCAGCACCCTACATCTTATTCCTCTCCTCTATACACAGCTCTCCGCTCAAGAGAGCGACATCAGCTCCAAAAAGGAGGTCCTAACGAAAATTCACACACTCGTACGAGGGATTCGTCGGACAGCTCTGCGCGAAAACGGCTATACGAGCGTTCCGCCCGCGCGCTTGCGCGTGTCCCTCCCTCCTCTCTCCCTTTTTTCGTGCGCGCGTCGTAAAAAAAGCGGCGCGTACAACGCGCACAACCCGAGGGAGGAGAGAAAGAAACACAGAGAGCTGCGAGCACAGCGGATGAGAGGAAGCGTGAGCACTCAGGTGTGACTCTCTCCTGCGGGCTCGGAGATAGGTGCGTAGGTATATGTACGGACCTTGGCAGCGTGTATATACTCTTTCTCCCTTCCCCTTTTTCTGTATTTTTAGCTCTCCGCGCGAGCGCGCGCTCTATCTCTCTTCCCCCTTTTTCCTCTCATTTTCTCCTCCCCCCGTCAGCCGTGGTGGCGGCGGCAGCTCTCTCGCCTTTTATTTCTCTCGTTATTACACGTTCGCCGCTCCCCCTCACGCTGTCTCTCTCTTTCTCTCGCTCGTGCGCGTTAACAGTCCGGAAGTGCTGTTTATCTCTGTCGGTCTGTCCCCTACTATATAGCCGCTGCGGTGCGCGCACGAGGTGAGAGAGAAAGAGAGAGAGGGAGAGAGATAAAGAGCCGGAGATAGCTGGCCGTTGGAAGAGAGAGAGAGAGAGAGAGAACGCTGGCGACGCGAAAGGGCGAAAACGCGTGTGGAAGAGAGAAAGAGAAGGAGAAAAGGGCGGGAGAAAGAGAGTTGGATATACGTGCGTATTACCTGTAGTAGGTATAATACGTGCGTGCGGGGGGAGCAGAGTATACGCGGAGAGTGGGTTCGTGTGTTCTGTTTAATTTTTTTAATGGATGAGGGAATCGTCGAAGAGAGAGAGAGAGAGAGCGGGAGGACGTAAAAGGTTTTGTAAGGGGGTAGCCTTATATATAGAGCGAGGCTCAGGTTGCTTGCAAATTTCTTTGTTGAGAGATCTGCGTGTGGGTGTTTTGCATAATATTTATACACGTCGATTTCAGATAAAGGGATTTTTCGTTTCTGTATAGCTGTTTAAATGCCTGGCGTAAAAATTTAACGATGAAAGATATTTTATATTTGCTAACTGTAGTTTTAAATGTCCGGATACAGTTGATTTGATGAATATCAAATTCGTATAGAAAGAGAATTGGGAGATTTAAAAGTAAGAGAAAACCTCTTCTGCCAGCAATCACTCAAACCCCAACTGACTTTACTCACGTCCCCAGCCTATCCAAATCACCATCCTCTCACCATCCATCGGCGCAAAAACTTCACCCAAACATGTATACGCAAACCCCTCCCACAGCCAACATACTTACGAGAAAATAAGGTCTGAGTATAAGTACATGCGCTTAGACTACTCGTGCATCCAGCACACGCGCGTCCGATACAGCACAACGTACTCGCAAGCCGCGACGACGCATACGGGAGAGAAAACGCGCGGCTGTATCCGCGTATCATCATCACCTGCGCGCGTGTAGTGTGCCACCTGCTGTGGCGACGCTGGCGGTGCGTATAGCTACACATGTGTGCCCGCTTATGGCGCGAGCACAGTGTTCCGAAAAGGCGGGAAATTTCTCATCTGGCGCGCGCGCGCGTAAAAGTCGACACTGCTGGTATAGGGATTAAAGAACGTTGATCTCTGTGTGTGAGGTGTTGTTAGGGCTGGTAGCAGCAAGGTGGAGGATGTGATTTTGATAGTGGTTGTGGAATGGAAAGGATGGGTTAAAGGGTGATGACTTGGGTGCTAAATTTGCTCTCTGTATAGATTAATTAATTGCTGTTGATTGAGGAAGAAAAAATGTATATTTGTATGCAATGATATCGAATGAAAACTAAAAAAAATATTAGAGACTTTAAAGGTTATTCTTGAGTGATCAATATCTGCATATGTATGAGGTTATAATTGTTTTCTGCTTACAAACTACTTTTTTTTTATGTGTATCATTAGATCATTAAATCACTAGATCTTAAATAGTATCAAAATATGAATCTTCTTTTAATTGGGCCTGCTATTAACATATACAACCACATTAACAAAACGATAATAAAGGAATCGTCCAATATACTTATTGGAAATTTTTTATAAACAATAAACGCTCACATCGCAAATCAACTACATTTTTACAAAAATTATTAAATATATACGTTATTGTAGGATTCTTTTTACACGTGTATGTTTAATCTGCTGAGAATGTTATTGTGGCTTTGGTTCAGGCAATAAAGTTATATTCGGACTTCTTCAACCATTGAGGTAAAAGTCAAAAATTTTAACGATATGTCTCGTTGAATTAAATACAGAATTTAACTTTCATTTTGTGATTAGCAGTGAGAATGGGGAAACTGATAGAATCAGTGAAATTCTTCCTTATTTATACTTAATACAAACATTTAAATATAACGTTTAAAAATGTTCTTACTTTTTCAACAAATTGTTAAATTATTCAAGTTTTAATTGATAAGATTTAATAGTTGCTGTTCAATGAAAAACCAAAGAATACAAGGATTGCTGTCTGTATGTGGTAAACCCAGTGTTATAATAATTTATTTTTATTCATATAATACCTAATTTATTACGAAACACCATCAATATTCTTCCTTTCATATCTTAAGATCTCCAAAATATTCATAGAAATCAGAATTCAATGTGCACGTTGATATGGCATTAGGTATCTAATATCTTTAAATTCAAATTCATGTATGATATTAAAAGGGGTGTGAAACTCATAAATATACCACTTACGTTCAATATGTCATCTATTTATAACTTTTTAGCGGGATTATGTTATTTAGCAACAAAATACTTTTCAAATAAAAACATCGAAAATACACGAATAAGTATAAAATATTATAAAAAGTCTATTAATTTCTCTCCAAGTTAATTGAAAATTGGTTCATCCACCTCAATCGTCCTTCATCCACTAATTCAGCACAACCCCTTTATCACCGCAACCTTCGTCTGCCTCCCAAAGACGTAATAAGTAATCCAGAAAAAACAACACACGGCCAGCAGCGGCACCAGCAGCAGAGCAGCAGCAGCTCGTTAATTATTCGCTTTTCCTCGAAGAGCCCCGCTGATAAGAATTTAGAGCAGCGTCGTAGTCGTGGCGGTCAGTCGCTGAATATTTATGTTATACTACTCGCCGCCGTGGCCGGGAAAATTGGTCGTCGCGGTGATAAAAAAGTGCTCGCTCGCTTGAGCAGGTGAACGCAATAATTATCGTTAATCGAGGCAAGAGCGGACTAAAGAGTCCTCGAGAATTTGTTTACGTAAAACGAGGTGTGTGGGTATATACGCGCGCCTCGCGACGCCTCCATTGTTCTCCGCTGCTCCGATGTCGATCGCACACGGCGAGAGTGAGAGAGAGAGGAGAGCGAACTCTCTTCGTCGGTGTGTTTTTTTCTGTCTGCCGCGCTTTATTTCTGTCTTTTCTCCCACAGGCTTCTTTTGCGCGCGTGTCTCGTCTTTTTACCCCCCTCCGCCTCCTCCCGCGCCTACCTTTCCACGAAAAGTGGACGTAAGAGATGTAAATGATGTGTGCGTAAGCCGAGTGGTCGACGGAGGAGTTTACGCGCCGTAATTTTGTGCTTCGAGGGTGCTCTTGTTTGTCACGATTGGGGAAAACTTGAGCTATTCTCGGATATGATGAAATTGATTGTTTTTATTTTCATGCGGAATATTATCGAATATGTTAATGCCATTTCTCTTTGAAGTATATATTCTTTTTTTATATTTAAGATTACAGATGTTTACTTTTACTTTTAACAGATTGATTTCTTAATGTTTTTGCAATTAACAAGCTGTACTTCATTGCCATTTAAGAGTACGATTATATAACAGAACCATTCTCATGTTCAAAAACACCGAATATAATACCTCAAAATTAAAAAATTTTATTTTTATTTCTTAGACAATATACATTATTTATTAATTTTTTTCCCATATCTCTTTCTTACGTTTCTTCGTTTTATCGTTAATAGTTACACGCATTTTAAAAATTTTTCGTCATTTGTAATTTGTTATTCCTTACCTATTCATCTACTTTTGTTTATCAGAAACTGTCTGTTTATCTATTCCTTCTTTTTTTGCCTACGAGACATTCTCAATTGCGTCATAACTTGCGCACGGGGCCTAGAAACGAGATATGCTACGTTTGACCGGTACTGCTAATTTCTCTGTAGATTAGCGCTCATTCTGATAAACGTTGTGAGCTTTGCAGGTAACAAGAAAATTATGATCAACAAGGGGCTTTAAGACAGTACACTTTATATTCTTAAAAAATAAAGTTTTTGTTTTTTAAATAAACTACATGAAATGGAACATTATCGGTTTCAGTTTATAATTAATTTTGCGAATATAATTTATTAGAAATAAAAGTTCATTTATTAGAAATAAAATTAATAAATAAAAATTAATAATAAAAGTTCATTTACTAGAAATAAAATTTTATGAAAGAAGTTAAGAAAATTTTTTGAAAATAAAAAAATAAAGATATAATTGTTTGGATATAAATAATTTTTAATTAGCAATTTTAATTAAATTCTAGATGCTACATTGTTCATAGTAATCGCATTTAATTATGCAGAACAGAAACATTCATACCGCGAACTCGCGTACTTACAACTCGACATATTAATGTAATAACACTTTTATACACACCTACTTCACGATCATTCATCTCGCTGCTCTTTTTCCTAATCCTCTATATCATTCATTATTTCGACCGTCTTGTACCACCTTCGCATCTCCGCAGCTCCCTTTCCACTATACACTGCGCCAGAAATTAATAAAGCCATTCGCGAGCTCGCGCATTAAAAATTAATCAAACCCTGCCATAAAGATCCAAACGACGATAGCCGCGCCGGCGCCGGCGCAATTACTCTAGTCTGCGAGATCGACCCTTCATATATATACATATACGCGTGTATACCTCGTATACACCTTTATGGGCGGCGAGCCGCTGTAAAAGTGTATATATGCACGCGTGCGCCACATGTCTCGAGGAGGGGATATGTATGTGTGTACGCGAGTTTTATCTTCTTCGAGGCGAGTTGCATACAGAATGGGTCGAGCCGCCGGTTAATTAGGGCTGCTCCAAATGCCGAAGTGCGAGCTGCTGCTCGCATGTATGCATGCATGCACGCGGTGGGAGGATGTCGGGTGAGTTCTCGGCAGGCGCGAGGCGAGGGGAACGGTGAGGTCCGAGAAGTCGAGGTAAGTGGAGGACGAGAAAAGCCGGTAGTAAATTTAGAAAAACGGTCTCTGGAGAGATGGATTATTTTCTGGAATTATATCACGGAGACGATTTTTGCGTAAACAGTACCGTGACTGTTCGGTAAAAATTATGGGGATTTAATTTTATCGGGCTGTCATAATAATTTTTCTGAACCGCTTCATGCATGTGTTTCGGGTTTATCAAACTATCACGCGGTAATTTTTATAGAAAAATTCTCTCCCTGTAATATTAAAGACTGTATTGTTTATGAAAAGGGCATTATTATGCTTCCAAAAATACTAAGTTTTTAATCGCATTGTATGAAAAGGTTAGCAGTTTATTATAAAACTGAAAAATAATTGAATATTTAAAAAAGGAATTTATGTATACGACGTTGTTACAGAACTTAAGTGCGGGTTCGTCCACTAGATGGCACATGGGATAATGCCAGTTTGACTCTTGTTCATGTTTGAAGTTTGACATTCCAACAACAACGTACCAAAATTAGATCGCGTCTTTGTAATAAAAGAGTCATTGAAATTTTTGTCAATTCATAAAGCGAATATAATATTCATTTATTATCGTCCTCAACACTTCAGAAATATCAGCTTCTGTAAGGTAGTCCAAAGTTGTCTAGATCTATATCATTTAGAATTATACATGAATGCAATCAAGTATAAGAAGTTGTACTTCGAGATGCGTTTTACCACACCGAGTAGTTTTCCGTATTAGAATATATACTACTACTTTGTCTATTTCAGAGAAACCTAAATATTTATTCGATATAACACTTTCTGCGAAAAATTCTTATCTAATTTAAAACTATACATTTTTAATAATCCGAGTTCCAGTAACCGCAATTTAATAACAATTACCGCACCATTATAAAGCAATAAATAACCTCGGCGTATGAATAAAACCAGTTAATTTGAAAATGTTTAAAATTTAGCTGGAAAAGATATACGAGAACGAAAGCAAGAGTTTCATTAAATAACGCTTAAACTTGCAAATCCAGCGCTTAAAGAAAATCCCTCTACGGCTTCTACACTTAACAAACTGCATTCGTTACTCCTTCACGCGTGATGATAATACTCTCGCGCGCAGACGCGGAGGAAAGAATAAATAAGCCCCGGGACCGACTTTGTATGGAAAAATAAGGGAAAGAGCCGTACACGCGTATTATACGCATCGCCTTGAAAGCGAGAAAACTCACTCGAGAGAGCAAGAGAGAGGGGAAAGGCTAGACAAGGTAAGAAATCGTTGCACAAGAAACACGCGAGATGCGTGTATAAGGGGAGAACAAGCGCACGAGGAAGAAAAAGACAGAGATAGAGACGCGCGCAGTCGGAGGGAAAACGCACCTAGCAGGCGGGAGCATAATCGGATGAACAGATCGACTCGGTGCTCTCTCGCTCCTCGCTTCTTATTAGGCGCTCTCGTAATTTTTGCACTCGCACATCGCTCCGAGCCTTCTCTCCCCTGTACATATGTATCCTCGGGTGCTGCTGCAGAATGCCTTATTAGAAACTATACACTTAGCGCTCTGCTCTTTTCTCCTTCCTTTTTTAGCGCTCGATTCTTTCATTGTCACTGTGCTATATGTCGTGGAGTGGCTCATGGTTATTGATATTTTTGGTAGGATTTTCGATGTATATACTATAATGATTCAGGTGCATGTAAATGTCTTTATTACGTGACGATATTATACAAATAACCTCTGAGTGGACCAGTACTAACCTTGGATTCCCTTAGGGCTCCGTGCTGGGACCCCTGGTCTTCAGCTTATATATTAACGACGTACGACATCTTTTTGATAGAGACAGCGTAGGGCACATTTTCTACGCTGATGACTTGCGAGTATATGTACAGGTGCCACGCGATCTACTTGAGGAAAGTATTACTAAACTCGCCGGAATAGCAATAGAAGTCTCTGAATAGTCGCTGAGGTCTGGTCTCCGGCTTAATCCCGGCAAAACTCAAGCGATTTATTTCGCCCCTCCTTATACAGCAAATTTGATTGAAAAAAATGGGGCTGCCTGGTGTTGAACTGGGACCAAGAATCACTGTTCCATTCTTGGAGTCCGCCTGTAGTCTTGGCGTGACACTAAAAAAATGAACAAGGTTCTCTATACCCTCCGTTTCATTCGTTCGTGCACAACTCTTTTAGTTCGGCAGCGCCTTGTATAAGCTCTAATCTTTCCTCACTTGGATTACTGTGACACCATCTTGATTAACACGACTAACGAACTAAAAACGCGACTGCAAAAATTGCAAAATACTTGTATCAGGTATATTTTTGGAGTGAGGCGGAGTGTTGTCCATATAACTCCCTACCGTCAGCAATTGGGATAGATGTGCTCAGAAATCAGGCGGACGTATTTTTTGGCCGTCCTACTTTATAAAGTATTAAACTTTCACGCTCCGTCATATTTACTTGACATGTTCAATAAGCGCCCTTCCAATCGCCCAGCTAGGTCAATTAGCGGGGACCTTCTAATTCCACGAGTTTACTCCGAGTATGGGAGTCGGACCTTCCGCTCCCAAGGAGTAAAGATGTGGAATTATCTTCCACCTTCTATCAAATACCAGCCATCGCTCGCAAGCTTTAAAAGCGCTCTGACAAATTATTTGCTAGATTTAGACTATTATATAAATAGGTTAAGTGATTTAACGAACTGTGATATACATGTGATTAATTGTATATCTAGTTGTAATTATTAATTAGAAGATATTCTGACTGAGCGTTCTTTCTGTTTTTATATTTTTTGAGGTTACTTGTACCTCTGACTAAGTGATTGAGGTTTGCTCAAATTTACATATTTTGTATTTATATTCATTATAAATTATATGACAAAAAAAAACAAAAAACTAAATAAAAAATTATTTCGTACCAAAGGTGGATAATTCTGTGGGTTCGAGGCATAACGACATAAGTCCACTTTTTGAGTTTCCGAGAAAGATGGGTTTCAATGTTCAC
>UXGD01001192.1:0-38468 GCA_900474315.1 Torymus auratus | reverse complement strand
AAAAATGCTCTCAAAGTCGCGACGCTGCCGATTCATGCGATTTCTGCATTTTTATGCCTTTTCGACGTTCAACTTGAAACCCTTGTAACTTTTGCATAAATCAACATCGTTTCATTTTTACAAAAAGGAATTAAAGCTCTTTTTCTATAGTTTTAATTCCTTTTTGGAAACTTAGAGTAGATCAATCCTGGGCTAAATGGCTGAGGTTTGAAGAGAAAAGCATTTTTTGCCATTTTCTTAAAAAGTAACAAGTTGTTCTTGAAAAAATAGTCCACTTGAATATACGCAGTACAACTGCGGATTTTCATTTTATATACCACAATAAACAAGAAAAACCAGGCCCCGAAGGTATGCTCGGAAAAAATTTTTCAAATCGTGATTTCGGGTTTCGTCGCAACTTTGATCAGATTTGCACATATACAGCCCGTTGACAAGAGACCGCACGCGCGGCGCCTGCGCCTTTTATCACGCAAAATTTCGACGCTCTCTTCTTATTCCGCTAGGTATACCTACACATATACGCACGTTACATCGTCCCCCGTCGATCGATGAACCGCTTTTCCATCGCACATAGCTACATTTTTGTGTACACCTGCCCCCGCACCTATACCCATCACCTGCTATAGGAAGTGCATGCATGCATATATACACGCTTCTGTAATTAACATTTCATCGCAATCTCGAGGCGCACCTATGTACACTTATACGCGTGCGGGTGCAACCTCCTCATCCGATTACATCCGTTATTGAGTTTCACGTTCCGCAGGATCATAGCGGCGCTGTGTCCATATATAATACTTACAGCTATAATATCTCGCCCTTTATATTATACCTCCGTTGTATCAAGCCTACCCGGCACGCGGCATCACGCCTACCCGGATGCTGCTACTGCCGGATGTTTATTAAAAATACCTCGGCTTCCTCGAAATCAATCGGCCGCGATATGATGAGAGGTGTGTGCGCGTCGCGTCGTTCCTCTCTCTCACATCAGGTGCGCGCTGCAGAGCAGCCAGCGGGTCAGTCGGCAGCGCCATCTTTATTTGTCGGCACAGCGACGCGCCGCGGCTTTTGAATAGCTACTCCCTCATTCCGTTACCGCCGCGCGCGCTCGTTTGTTGCAGTCGGTTATGGCGCGGGTGTGTGTGTATGTATATATATTATACAGGTACATTATGATACGGGGAGAGTATAATAATGCGATCTGCGGTGTATATAACATGTGTAGTAAAATGTTAGGAGTTGTTTGTCGGTGTGGTGCTGTATAACGGCATTGTAGCGATACATGTTGTAATTTTCGTTAAAAATGTATTATATGGCTATTTGTTGGCTCGCGCATGATTTTATTGAAAAGGTGCGTTCATATATAATGCAGTTCACGTCACAACAGCATTGGATGAATATTTAACAGACGCTTATACCAGAGTCCACGTTCCGGAAAACTCATTTACATCGTATGTATGTATATACTGCTGTTTGCTTTCATATATTATATAGTTTAAATAGCGAAGCGTCGGTTTTAACAAACTTTACCGTATACGGCGTAATAATATACTGATTTTATACCCACAGTCCGAAAGTGATCGTTTACGCATGTTAGCATTGTTAACAAAGTTTTTAGTTTTGTCAAACCCAAACGGCTCGTGTAATATAGACACATAAGTGTCGTACAGCTATAAATGGCGTCGGCGTTAACACTCGAAATTACCCTCATAACAGGCGCATAGTACACAGAGAGGCGCCGTATATACTTAACTGAAGCGTCGACGGTACCCAAACCGAAACCTCCCATTGGTCAGTCGCCCGGAAAATTCGCGCGCGCGTCGCTTTCACCCGCATACTATATCTACATCCTACTACTGTGCCCACCGGCGCGCTTTAGTTCACCGCGAACCTTCCTACGACGCGCACGTTGTACCTATAAACACACAGGCACACATCCATCTTCTCTTTCTTGCTCTCTGATAGTAATTATGTCATTGTTGCCTCCAATTCCAGTGCTAATCCAGCTGCAGCTGGGGACGCCGATAGCAGTAGCTCAGCAGCAGCATCATCATCATCTGGCCGTCGCTAGTAGCAGCAGTATCATGGCGAAGACATCAGAAAAGACAGCAACCCCACGAAAGGCTGAGCGCAAACCCCAGCAGCAGCAGCAGCAGCAGCAGCAGCAACAGCAGCAGCAGCAACAGCAGCAGCAGCAGCAGCAGCAAGAGGTCGCCGCCGCCCCCGAACCTGAAGTAGTAGCGGCAGATGCTGCCCAGGGTTCGGATGTTTCGAGCACCGCCACTGTCAAAGACATCTTCGAGGAGCAGATCCTCGAAGCGATAGACCAGCTGCGCAAGCGCAAGGCTCGCCCGGACTCCGACCGCATCTGCAACTACCTGCTGCGCAAGTTCAGCGTCGACGCCATGGATACCATCTCTAATCTTCGTCGGCTTATCCGGGCTGAAAAAGTCATTGAAGTTGATTATAAGGGAAATACGAGTTATAGGAATGCGGCCAACTGGACGAGGCTGCAGTTGTATAAGAACAGGCCGGAGGGGTTTATCAAGGACAAGATCAATTCGGCGATGGTCGGCGGTGCTGTGGCTGAGCTCATCGTCGAAGAGCCCGATTATCTTGATCAGGGTGTGCCCGCGGAAAGGTAAGTTGAGGGGTTGTTTTTGTTACGGTTGTTGTTGTTGGGCAGGGAGGGAGGGTTTAGTTGAAGATACTGGAGGTTAGGGAGTGATGGGAAATGAGGAAAGAAAATTTCGCGAATGGGTTAATTGGGAACTACAGTTTCGTGACGGAGAGACGATTGGAAAAATGCTGTGATTTAATAAGAAAAAAAGAATTTAGTATCCACAAGTGCCTTTGCTTTGAACAAACTAACATTTTCGCGCCCCCGGCATAGACAGCCAATCAGGCGTCGAGTTGTAAAACACTTGCTTACCTATACTCCATCTCTCGAAAGCTATATATACTTAATTATTGTTTCTTTTTCGGACAAAATAGTGTTTTACAAAATTGATAAACATTAATTTCGTCATATTTTGATGAAGATTCGGTAGTTAACGAAACACTTCCAATCAATTATCCGCGATAGTTTAACGCTATATCTATTGCTTGGGTTTAAATTGAATTGAGAACCGAATCAATTACAATCGAATAAAAGCGTCTTAAGCTTTATTGGAGATTTCTTGTCGTATACCTCGCGGCTTTGAGCGAAAGAGCGCCACCGTCTATTAAGCTTTTTATCAGTTAGTTTCTCCCTCGGCAATAGTTTTTATCCGTATACCCATTTTAATAAAAAAAAAAAAAAAAAAATTAGTTGTCATTTTAATTTTTTCTTCTATTTAGCGCAAAACTTGATTATTTATAATAATCGGAGCAATCAATATTGTAGTTATATATAATTCTTCGATCAATAATTCACATAAATTTCAACATTCTTAAAGTAATTTTTCCGCGGAATCTCGGTACAATTCAGACATCACACATCATACAATAACATTGCGATAACGTCGAATTACGACATCTCTGTTATAGCCGTTTTCACGTGTTCGAAAATACCCACAACTCTGTTATGGGCGACAAGTGCGACATCCCACCATCACTCATCTTTCCCTGTACTACAAATTTTGAAATTCCCGAAACCGTTATAAAATCATTACTTACAGACCTCTCAGATATATAGCGCAAAGGGAGGCGCGCGTCAATACCGCTGCACATGCAGCATGCAGCGCGCTCGCGCAAGGGATGAAACCGGCGGTAGGTCACGTGTGTTGTGCGCACTCTCGTCGTCGTCGTCGACCCGTAATTCAATTGTCCCTCTCTCTCGCTCTCTCGCTCTTTCTCTATGTAACCGCGTGTATATACATAGATAATACCTATACTCGTATTCTCCATACGTACCTATACTTACCTTTGTGCGCGTCCGTAAGTATATTCTCTATCTTCGTCGTCAGGGTATAACGAGCAGTGTGTGCAACTGGAGCACGCGAATCGAGGGGTCCGAGGTAGCAGTGGCCCTTTGTTAATTTTCGAATTTGCCTGTTGGCAGGTCGTTTTGTAACCGCGCGAGCATATTAGGTGGTGTGAGTCTGTATAAGGGATAAGTAGTCGGGAAGGGATGGTCGTGTAGATATATAGTTTTTGTGTAATCGTATTTAAACGCGGAAATAAGTATATATATATACATATATATACATATATATATATCATCTTATTCGACGTCGTCGCGAGTGCACTGCGTTATCGACGCGCTGCTGCATAGGGTGTGTGTAGTTCTGGGAGAGAGAAAGGTGGAGAGTAGAGGGGGAGTTTGAAAATATACACGAAGAGTAGTTATTCGGGAGATTAAGTACCGTTCTTTTTTTTTCGATTTCTTAGGCGGTGAAAGTTTATATACGTAGATATATATGTAAAGGCCCTTCGTATGCGTCTGAGACGCTAGGTTTGAACATATAATCGAGTTATATAGGTGGATGTACGATTAGGAAGAAAGAACGAGAGAGAATATATATAAGACTATGAAAATGTAAGTAGAGAAGTGCAGTGGTGTCGTTGTTTGATCTCGTTTTATGTGATAAATTTATTTATATGTGAACTCGGAGCGACAAGTTATGATTGATTGACGAAATAAAATTAGTTGGGAAGCATTGTTTGTCACTCGTTAAACAAATTTTCATTTATTTTTTTCTTTTTTTTTTTAACAAAACAAAAATTTTAGTATCATGTCAATGACACCATCCGCTTCGAGCTTCTTTCTAACCTTGTACAGCAGCAACAACAATAAAAATCAAAATTAAACGTCTGTTACGTCACTTTGTTATTGTTCCGATTATAACGTGTGTCTGTGTGTGTGTCTGTGTTCGTATAGGTTAGTCGAGCAGCTGCTAGACGGCATCTCGAATCCGACGTCCAGGCGTATGGTCGAGGAGTTCTTGGGCAAGGAGGTGGCCAGCGGCAACCTCGCCCGACTCTCCAATGGCAACTACTCTCTCGTCGACGGTAGTAGCAATAACGTGGCTAACGGCACCGTCGCCACAGCAGCCGCCGCCGCCCAGAACGGCGACGTCGTCACCAAGATCAAGCCGGCGACGACGCCTTACAAAGAGCCCAGCCATCCCTATGATCTCAACGAATTCGAAGAGTTCGCAGAGGAGCACGACTCCAGCTCCACCACCGTCAAGTCCTCCAGACACACCAGCCCCAAGAGCGAGCTGGAGCCTATGAAGAAGGAGGACTGCTACGAGATCATTTTGGGCAAGAGGCAGGGTGACGATGATGGCAAGGCCAAGGATAGCAATGGTAAGTTGAGAAGAACACTAGCATTGATAGAGTACTAGTCAAGTGTTGATTTTTCATTGATAACAATGGGACTTTTTGTTTGCAGGAAAACTGGGTAATGGTTTCCGAAAAGATAATGTCAAAAACAATGATAAGGCAGCTAATGCAATAAAAGAGGAGCCAAAACGTATCTCAGAGCAACAGCCTGGCAGGAGATCCAAAACTGAGAGAAAACAAAGACTTTGTGTGAGAAGTGATGATTCTTCGGATCTCCTATTCAATGAAGATTACAGAAAGGAGACAAGTTACAAAGATGAGCATGACAAGAGGGATGATTGTATGGATAGGCTAAGCGACGATGAGGAATGTGACCATGATGCGGGTAGGAGCTCAACAAATCCATCACCCACATCTTCTAATCACAATGCTGGTGGTTTCAGAAGCACAAGGAGGAAGGTACGTTCACTTTCAGTTTGGTAGTATGGGAGAGAGTAACTTGATTAATTCAATTAAATAAGAATTCTAATTTTCATCGACAGAGGGCAAAGAAAGTATTTGATCCATCAGACAACATGGTTGTAAAAAGAAAAAGAGGAAGGATTTCAAACGCTCATAAGGCTATGCTTCTGAGTGCACAAGAAACCCTGGAAAGTCCAAAAATTGTGATTAATAAAGAAAGTCCCAGTAAAGAATCCAACCGTCAATGCAGTTTATGCACCAATGATAAACAGGAATCTCTTATTGCATGTCGTGATTGCACTGTAAGAGGTGAGAATCCTTCAGTTTTTTTGAGTAAATCTAAACTAATTTCTTATAGTATTAGTTATTAATTTATTATTGAAATTTTGAATTTTAGCACACCCATCCTGCATATACACATCAGAAGAAATGGTAAACAAGGCACATATGAGCTGGCAGTGTGAAAGATGCAAGACTTGTATAATTTGCTATGATACTTCTGAATCGGTATGTGTATTAATACTTTGAAATTTTTTATTGTCTCATATTCAAAAATAAATTTATATATGTTTATTTTTATAACTTATAGGGGCCTTTAGTTACCTGCTACAGTTGTGATGATGCTTATCACTATTCTTGCCACTCACCTCGTATACCTGCAGCAAAAACTAAATGGATTTGCAATGAATGTCATGTTAAACAAGGAAAAGTAACTTCTATGAATTCTAATTCCAACTGGTCAAATGGCTGCACAGAACAACAAAATAACGTTTCATCAGCACCAGTAGCAAGCCCGCCAGTTTCACCACGTAGGAATTCGTCAGAACACATAGATGAGGATAGGGATAGTGCAAAAGATATTATAGATCCTAATATTCCAGATGTCACTGACTGGTCTTCAGAACAAGTATATCAGTACTTTGCCAGGTTGTTCCCAAAAGATGCTGAAGTTTTTAGACAACAGGTATGAATTTGTAGGATATGATCTTAAAATTTTAAATAAACAAAAATTTATTACAGAATAGAAATTATTCAATTAAATGATTTTTTTTTCAGGAAATAGATGGCCATTCATTAACCCTATTAACAAGGACTGATGTATTGAAAGGTTTTAATTTATTGCTGGGACCTGCTTTAAAAATCTATCGCAATGTTTTAAAATTACAATTACGACGAGATGACCCTAAATATTATTGGCTTTAGAAATGGAAAAAGTTATTCCCACAATCTTTTTAATTTCTTATCGAAGAAACACGTTCATTCAAGTTTTATTTGTATTATTAAAGTTTCTTAAATACTCTTAAAATGTATTAAGCTTGTACATATTGCGTCAAGCAGCTTAGTTTTTTTAAGTATTAAGCTGTTGTTAATATAATATTTGAGGAATAAGACATGCTGGCATATACCATTTTTCATGAAAACTTTGTTAATGTATTTTTAACAAAGTACACAAATCATCTCTGTATCATACAAGCGAATGTAAAAATAGTGTAAGACTTGTGAATTTTGTAATATATAAAGAATCATTTTTCACTTAAAATGTTTGACGAAGTTTTTTTATTTATTACTAATACCATCATTTTTTAATACAATACAATCAGCTACAACATAAGTACTTAATTTACATTTATTGGGTTAATCAAGTTTACAACTTGAAAAGCTCTCAAAAAGTGTAGTTTTTCGCTTATTCGTCACACGCAGACATACATACAAGCAAATGAAAATCACAGAATGTTCATTTATCACATTTTGTTTCAAATTTTTTATAAATTTGAAATTAAAGTTTATAACAATATAAGAACCTACAAATCGCTTATTTCAAATATTTTCTATTAATAAATTGCTCAACAATGAGTAGCGACAATTTGCAAACTTTTTCAATAAAAATAAAGTAAAAATATATAAATTCTTTTATAATTCTTAAAAATTTTATAGTTACATAATGTTTACGAAAATAAGCTATTTTTAAATCTATTTGAAAAAGTAATTCAGTTAAAGCAATTTAATATAATCACAAATTTATGTACTAAGTACATAATATCTTATTGTGTTGTTTAATGCCATTCTGTTCGTTGTTTAAAATTTTTTCGATTTCATGTTTCTTGCAATACCAAACAAAACGAATGATAGGATAGGTAATACATTATTTTGGTATAATTCAGTTCATGTATAACAAGTACTTACAACATAGGTAGTCTTACAAATGTATGAGGAGTAAAATTATATACCAGTTATGTAAAATGAAAAAGTAAATGGAAATCACTAGCACATACTCCATTCACATCATTAAAGTATATAATTGCTTTTTAATATAATAATTGGATCTGTTTATGTTAGGAATGCTGGTCATTCACGGGTACCATAAGTAGTACTACTACTTGCTGAGATCAGATGATCAACTATTACTTTAAATATCTTATCGTTACGATAATATTACTTACACATATTTAATGTAGACGAAACTACCTGACATTATCTGATAATGATTTTATATAAGAATTGTATGTAGAACTTTCAATTTTTGTAAAAGTGTATATTAGCTTTTTTGAATCGATTTCAATGATGTTTTTTTAACAATACAATACGAAATTTACTGTCTGTATGATAGACAGTAGTATACTTTTATTTAAAACAAATGTAAAGTATGTAAATAGTCGTTCAAGACTATTTGAAAAATCATCAAAATTTTTTACACCAGCTGAGCTTTTGATTTAGCTTGAATATATTATTACTTTATTTATTAAACTTTTTGAAGCAGGTTGTATTTCATGATAAAATTTCTGAGTAATAATTTTTTGTTTTTTTTTTTTTTTTCATTTTGATTTTTTACTGAAAAGCTTAAGCTTGCAAGTTGGGGTCATTTGTATCAACAACTTCACTGTACTTGGGAGGTGGCTTTTTATACAGTGGAGCCTCATCAGGTAAGTATATTGTGACCTTGCTCTGAGCACTTGGCTTAACTAGAGTTATCTTATCAATAGATTCAGTCGATTTTTCCGGATATAAGTACAGCCACAGAGCTGAAAGTGCTGCTGTGGCAATAGCAAGTATTAGAAGCCAACGAGGTATTCCTGTATGACGTGAAGCACATTCTAACCAGTCAGATCCTGGCACAGTGGTTGTCTTTTCATTATCTCCCAAATATTCAGATGAAACAGAATAGTCTGCTGCCTATACAAAATAAAATATTGACATTCTACTTTTAATTCTGTTAAAATAATTTGATACCAACATAATTCATATAAAATAAAATTTTGCATGTTACCCCAGAATCAACTGGAACTGTCTTGAAATAAGTCTCTGGCAATTTGAATCCATTGGAATCCCACCATCCTGGTAAAATTTCCTTGCCAAGACCAGCATCATTAATGACATCATTATCAGGAATATCAGGAGACATTAATAAAATATTGGGGTGTACGCCATCTTCAATGCGTATAGCAATTGAAAACAGAGATATTCCACTCATACGAACATTTGCCATGTAAGCACAGCCAACTCTGCAGGCTGTTACAAAGTCCTGGAAGGAAGAGTATGCCTCTGTGCATGCTGTAAATAATACATAAAAGTTATTAGTGTTTATATTGATTGAAATATTACGCTACAAGTTGTGCTATTGAATACTTGGAAACACAATCCCAAGTAGAAAAGTTCAGTGTATTGACTTTCCATAACTCCATAAAATCTCATTCAACTCACAAGCCTCACAGGCATCCAGTGTATTGTTTACTTGATTTGGTTCCAGTTCACGGCGCCAGTCCACCAAGTTGAAGAACCTGCAGCCCCTCTGACAGCATGTCAATGCAATATCCTTTTCCATAGCTCCTTCTTTCTGTTTGTAACAAAAGACTTTTATTTGACAAACAATGCATCCTACAGATTTAAATAAAAAAATAGAATATATATGTATACATCTTACATCACTGTTTGGCAATGGTGTATCCTTACACCTATTTAGGCAGACGTCGTCCTGCTTGACGATGTTGTAAAACACCTCGGCGAAGCTCGAGCCGACAACGGCGAGCATCAGCGACAACAACAACAACGCCTCTTTGTTCTCCCTCATTTTTCAGCTCGACCGAAGCTACCCAATTCACAACCGGAATCTCAACAATTGTACACCGCGATATCGCTGCCAATTTCTCCTCTTATCGCCGACTCGCGCTCCGATTACATTCGCGTAGAGACAATAGACAGAAAGCCGTCAAAAAACAATACGTAGTAAGCGCGCTCGCGCACGTATTAGACCTATTACACTGTACAAGCTATATAGGTACGCGCAGAGTAGTGTAGCTGTTGTAGAGATAATGCACTACCCCGTCTGCGGGTCGAAGAGACGACCGCAAGTTTGCGCGGCAGCGCAAGCGAACGAGCATATACGAGAGAGAGAGAGCTTTTACTCTCGATCGCCCGCCCGCCCGCGAGTCGAGAGTTCGAGTCTCGAAAGTCGCGCGATTCGTGCTCCGAAACACGTACGCGACGGGTGCGGGGAAAGGAAGAGAGGATCAATATACGCGCCAGCAAACACACGTTCCACCATATTTCACTACAATTACATACACGCGCAAAAGCGCACGTGCGCGCCTCGAAGATCTCGAAGTTCGGCAATCGATTGCGCCGAGGCGCTTTCAAAAATGCTGCTGCTACTGCGGCTGCTGCTCCGATCTCGCTGTTTATTTTGGCGAGCAGACGGGCCCACGACGACGGGCATTTAACTCGCGCTCCGTGTTTATCGGAACTTGGACTGACCGCGAGGCGAAGGCGGGGATATAAGCACTCCGGTTGGAGTGGTCTCTTTTCACTCGAGGAACACAGAAGCAGCCGTAGTGCGGGGAACAGATCTCGAGAGATATGAAGTCATCGCGGCGGCTGGGTTCCGACGAGATCCGCGGGCATAATGGCGGTGCCGGTTCTATTTTAGGTTAGAGAGGAGAGTCGTCGCCGTTGCCGCCCGCCTAGCGCGCACTTACCTCGGGGTCGTGTGCTGCTGCTGACCCACTGGATTCTCTCTCTCTCTCTCTTTCTCACTTTATTCGGTTTCATCAACACGTGCGCGAGGATGGACATCTACGAGCCAACGGACGAGGAGGAAATTAACGATCCGATCTTCCAGGACCTCGACCCGTCGACCTGGATGCACCGGCTCGGCGACGACTTCGGCGAGCTCGACGACATCAACACATTCTTCCATAGGGTCGATTCTGACCAGATCATCTATGAGGAGAAGAAGAAATGCAAGTACATTGGCAAGTATATTATGGGAGACCTGCTGGGCGAAGGCAGCTACGGCAAGGTCAAGGAGATGCTAGACTCTGAGACACTCTGCAGGAGAGCGGTCAAAATCCTGAAGAAAAAGAAGCTGAGGAGGATACCCAATGGCGAGCAGAACGTGCAGAGGTGAATAGCATTTATTATACCAGCTGCGTGACTCATTCATGAGTATTCATGATAGAATTTTCTGTAACAATTTTAAATAAATTTGATGCTCTTCATATATGTATATACATATATACGTATGTATGTATGTGTGTATGTCTGTATGTTTTTAATTTGTTGAATAAACTTTAAAATTGTTTGAATAATTGTACTTGGTTATTATTTGTTGCAGCATGATACTATATTATCTACTGATTTTAATTACACTTTGATCTTTTCACAGGGAAATAAAACTATTGAAAATACTAAAGCACAAAAATGTGATTGGACTTGTGGATGTTCTCTATAATGATGAAAAAGAAAAAATGTACATAATAATGGAATTTTGTGTTGGTGGTCTTCAAGTGGGTAGAAATGATCAATGAAAATATACATTGTCAATAAAAAAAAAAAAAAATTATATTTTAAAAACAAAATTATTTTCTAGGATATGTTAACAAGTACTCCTCAACATAAATTTCCACTCTGGCAAGCACATGAATATTTCTGTCAACTGATAGATGGTTTAGAATATCTACATGGAAAAAGCATTGTTCATAAAGATATTAAACCTGGAAATTTACTTCTAACATTGGATGGTACCCTAAAAATTAGTGATTTTGGTGTTGCTGAGGTATTAATTTGAAATATATTTTGTAATTGTATGTAAATATAATGCAATAAATATATATGCTTCATTGTAATGTTTCAATCAATTAATCTTAGGTATTAGATATGTTTGCTGAAGATGATACATGCACTATTGGTCAGGGTTCGCCAGCTTTTCAACCTCCTGAAATAGCTAATGGCTGTGAATCATTTGCAGGTTTTAAAGTAGATATATGGAGTAGTGGTGTAACACTGTAAGCTCAATTTTTCACCATCACAAGTTTTTATTTTAATATAACTAATTTGAATTCCATACCTCAGGTATAATATAACAACAGGAGATTATCCATTTGATGGGGATAACATCTATAAATTGTATGAAAATATAGGTAAAGGAGAGTACACCATTCCACCTGGAGTAGATGATGATTTAAAATCACTTCTACAAGGAATGTTAGAAAAGGATATAGAAAAAAGGTTCACATTGCAGCAAATTAGGCGGCATGCATGGACAACAAGTAGACCTCAGAAAACTCTAGAATGTGTACCAATTCCACCACTAAGAGGAGATGAATGGCATACTATGACTGTACTACCATACTTAATGGAAAGTCACTATGGAAATGACAGTAATTCCACATACTATACAGAAAGAGAACTGAATGGTAAGAAATGTTCATCATTTATTTTATTGTGTTTTAATAACAAATTGTTTATTATACAAGAGTTGGGCCTTTAACTGCACATTAAAGTAGTACATTCTATTTAATTTGAATATTTTTTATATAAATTATTAGTTTCTTTATTACTCTTATATTTTTTATCTTAAAATAATTAAAATATCACCCAACTCTATTACTTAATTAATATAATGTAAAAGAAATTCTTGCAAGAGATAAATCGCGTCTTTATACTCGTTACAATTTCACTTTTTCTATATTTTCACTTAAAAGATCAATGAGTATAGAACAGTGGTCTTGCTATAATTGGTAAGTGGATCAGTAATTTCACAAAGTTCAAATACGTGAATTTTGGCATTCACTATTAATCACCGGGTTTGAAATTATTTTTAAAAGCTATAAATAGTTGTATGGTTTTTCCTAAATTTTGCATTACAGATTGTAATTCCAAAACAGAACGTGTTTGGTCTAAGAGCCTGATGGTGTTCTTATCAAAAACATGCATCATTTTATAACAATCATAAGTGTACATACATCTCAATTTTGGATTCTGGAATTACGCACGTGTACAATGTGGGTACTTGGCGTAGTAGTTGTTTTGATGTATTCAAATTGAATACTATTTGATTGGAATAAATTTTACAACATAACATAAAGAAAATGTTGCATGTAAATATTAACATGGTATTTTGAAAATTGAGTGAAGATTAGTAAAAAAAAAAAAAAATATTGAAATTATTCTAAAAGAGTATTAATAAGAGCTTTTTTAATATGGTGTCATTTCTTGTCCTAAAATACTTGCATTTCCTAAATAATATTTTAATCACTAACAATCATTTGCTTGATTTGGGAATGAATGCTTTCAAAGAGAATCAAATCACTTATTGTGTAAAGGATTCTGTGTTATATTGAATTCTATGAGATAATATTAAGTAAACATCAATGAGGATACTTTTAAATAATAAGTGGTTAAATATATGCATTCATAATTGAATATGAAAATCTAAAATAATATTGAAAGATAATAAACTGAAGATTTAGAATCACTAAATATTGGTGTAATTATGGATGCAATAAATTGGCAACATTTTTAGTCAATTGTAGAATTATGTGTATTATACTTTCAGAAGAGAGAAGACGACAGGAATTGGATAGACAGCAAAATAAGGAAGGAAAAAGTCTTGCACCTAGTCATAAAGCCAATAGTCGACAAAGTGGCAAGTCAAGATGGCGAAAGCCAATATCATGCATTAGTGCTAAAAAATTTCCGTCATGCAAACCATCGTGATTATTTACTATTTTTGTTAGATTTTGTAAATTCATGCTCAAATTTTGCTGCCAGTGACAGCTGTGAATTATTTCTCTACATTGGAGAGCGATTTGATCATAACACAGATGATAATATTTAAGAGTGCTGAATACTATTGATTTACAAGAGTATCCAGTTAATTTTTTACCACTGATACACAAGGCTCCTTTGGAGATGAAAGAAAATTATTATATATATTGTATATGCTTTTGTGATATTTCTATATAGTAGTGTAATTAGAAAAATTTTAACTTTTGAAAGTTTTATAAAAAGGCGTTGTCAAGTTTAATTTTTTTATTCAATCTAATGATAAAAGTTCATGCACAATACATACAAATTTGAAGTACTGTCTACTTAATTTTCAGTTTTGACTGTATAAATATTTGAAAGTCTATAAATTAATTTTATAATTTATAATTCCAACTGAATCTTCATACACTACAAAATTATAATATTTTATTCAAGGTATTTTATTCATTTTTTATACTTTTTAAATTATCCATCATCCATTATAATAGGTTTTAATCTCAGGTATGATATTTATTAATAAAGTGAATTCAGCACTCTATTCATCTTGCATTATCGAAACATCGCGTTTTACTTTGCGAAAGGAACATGTTGAGTTTTTACGCAAAAGTGGTATATTATCAAGCGTGAAATTTTAATCGAACTATTATGGAAGCTCAGTATTAGTAGGCGATATAAAAAAAACATAAAAAAATTTTTGTACAGTATGACGCGTTGAAAACTGAGTGGAATGAAATATGAAATGACATAAGCCAGATCCATATCACTTATGCCGCTCTGAACATTATCTACCTACTGCCATTATACAAATGTAATTAAAAATTTTAGATTGTGCAATGTAATTTACCTATTTTTAAACAAGTTATATGAACAGATTAAACAATGAAGTGCTTTAATTGTAAATGCATTAGCTTATTTTTTGAAAACGTATCGTAATATAAATTGAAAAGTGCGATTGTACATATGTTGTTAATCTATTGAACGGCAAAAAAAGATCTAAAAAATAAGTTGAATCGGTAATGGTACTTATTAAACAATTTTTTCAAAAATTTTATATACATATATATTTCAATGTAAACGTTAGAGCATTATTTTATTTTTTTGACGAGTTGGTTGCTTCATTTAAAAAATTGTTGAAATATTTCCACATTAAATTTGATTAAGAGATGTAATGTAAAATGAATTTACGACGAAATGTAACTGTCTAATTGTACATAATATGGTGTAATGTAAGAAAAAAATCAGAAGACGTTATACAAAGTAATACGAAAAAATTATATTACAAAGATGACAAATATTTATAATTCTGAAGTTTTCCCATTATTTGCGTCTAAAAGTTTTTTTTTTGTAAAAAAAAATATGATTGTAATTCATTTCTTTGTTAAAGAAAAACTAATGTGCCATATAGTTATTTATTAAATTTTATTATTTAAATGAAGTGCGACAATATAGAAGGGATAATGAAAATAAAAAGGAACCAATATGGTTTTCAACAATAAATGTGTTTTTTTTTTCATGAAATATCTTTTAACATCTCCATCCCTATATTCCAAACTTCATGTCTATTAACTTAATCACAAAAAGTTTATATTATAAATTTAATGATACTTAGTATTTTTCTAATAAAAAAAATGTTTCATAAGGGTATATACTAGGTATATACCAGGGTAAATTTGAAAACTTTACTTTTCTTAAAATCAATTTTTTGATACACACAGTTTATTAATATAATCTAGCAGCAATAAATACAATTTAAACCATGTACATAATATATATGTGTACAAATTGACAATTGAAGAAATTTATTTTTATACATTGCTAATGAACTAAGTTGTTGCACATTATAACAGTTGATATAAACAATTAATAAGTTTAGAAGCACATATGATTTTTATTATTTCACAATTCACAAGTTTTTTTATTGTATTAAAATACATTCCAGCATACACAAACCAATACAACAAAAAGAAACGGAAGGATAATTTTGAAACATTCTTTTTAACAGCAACATATATGTAAATATAAATAGGTATAAAATAAAATAAAGAATCCTTTGTACAATTAACTAAGTAATGGAATGACTTCACAGATCAAATCTCAGTAGACAGTAGCTAATATCAAACATCATTTACATTTCCTGCTATGACAGATAATCTACAAAATTTTCGTATTTTATGAATTGACACGGTATATAATGCTTAAAAAAATAATTCTTTGGGTGGCAAAAATGCTCGAATCTGATTTTACCTAGATAACAATCGGGATTATGTCGATCACCATTAATATTTACGTTGTCCTGCTCTAAAGTCATTAAATAAACATAAAAAAACTAACGCGTTTTTACATCACCAAAACTATAGAACAACTACACATTATATAATCGACTTTAAAATATTTATATCTTTTTCGCCCTCATATTTCTTCTCTTTTGTCACAGCTTAAAGTTTATTGCCAAGAAACGAGCCAAACAATGAATACTTTACAAATTATCTATTGGTAACGCGAAATAAAAAAATAATAAAAAATATTTACTAATTTATAAGAAATAAATAAGTGGCTCAAAATACTTGAATCTGTTAATCTAAGTGTGCATTTAGTATTCAATCGTGCTTACAGTAATCAACGCTGTACATTTACATCATTATAATAATTATTATTATTTATACAGGAGATCTATTCATTTCCGGACTCGATCAACAAGTAGTTTTTGTGAAGAACAGTAAGTGTTTTAACTGACTAACAAATCAAAACAAGAAATGGGAGACACCTCTTGGAAATAAAAAATAAATCACGTTAATTAATCTTGGTTAATCATCCAAGTCAGACTTATAATAATGCAATAATAATATACTACTATTCCATTACTCAAACCTATGGCCGTATGATGCACCTGTTATTTTTTACGTTTTTTAAGCCAAGTTTTCGCCTAATTATGCTAAGCACATAGTCTGCCTTACTAATACAACTAGGTAGACTCGAGTTTCTCGAATGAATATTAAATGAAACGCTAGAGATAGTAAGTGCAGATTACTCGAGGCCGCCTTCCTCTTCGAGCTTTGAGAGGAACTTGATTACTCGGTAATTCGGTTCCACTTGTCGCGTCATATCGATCAGACCTAAAAGTTTCTTGATTCCAATAAACACTCTGAAATAAATCAAAATATAAATGTTATATTATTTTTCACCTGGAGTAATATTAGCGTCAATTAAATGTTAAGTAGCTGAACTTTCATTTTTGACTACATAAAATCAAAGAATCAGGTACTGGGAACCAAAAGCAGTCAATGTATAAAATATAATTTATAAATTAAAAAATCATATAATAATTCTTTTTGAGGTATTAATTTATTTTGTAATGATTGCAAATAAACTACGAAAACTTATCTACAATGTGATGTTGAAAATCGACTACTTATAAAAATCTTACGAAAATAAATAGTAAATCTTGTATATTGATATAGACTTATACAATAATATAAGTTATAGAATGAATGTCTTTGTGTTCACCTATTTCTTCTTAAGTATATTTAATTAAATGAAAAGGGTAATTATGTACACATAATATAAATATAAATCGGAATAAACATCAAAGTTAAACAAATTTGAGAAAAAATTGATTATAGATTTGATTTATAATGTCTATTTGTATAAAATGATCAATTCATCATGTTTTGACGAAATAACAAAAAATTTCCATATCTACGATTATTATGTTAATAAAAAAATAGAGTAAATTCGTCATGGAAAATTAAAATATGTCCTTATAATTTTATAATACGTTATTCTTTCACAAAATATAAAAAATCTAAATAATAATTGAACCCATTAACGCTCAAACAAAAAACAGCTTTTAATGAAATTGCGATAAATTCTTCTCTTTACACAATCCGAGACTTAAAAAAGTAAAAAAATGTGATTTTTTTTTTTTTAATTTGCATAAATAATCACGATTTTTTCCTTATTTTTTTCAAACTATCGATTTCGCAAAGAAAAAAATGTTCTTTTTTATACTAAAAACAGTTCAAAGCGTATTATAAGATCATGTTCTTAAAATAAAAAAATTAAGGTAGTTTTTAAAAAAAAATTTTAAATATGGCGGTTTAAAAAAAATCACTACTCTTATTGTGTAGAGGGGGCCCGAAAACATCTAAAAAAATTGGTCCTGAGTAGAATTTATTGCAATTTTATTAAAAGCTATGGGCTCAGTCACAGCAAAAAATTTCATATGGTCATTAAAATATATAACTTCCTACAAATTTCACTAAATTATTAATTGTTTGGAAATTTTTAAGTCTACCGTTAATATTTATATTTATATTCATTTTTCATTTTATTTATTTATTTATTTTTTTAAAATAAAATAGAAAATATTTTCACAATTTTGTTTCGGGATAACAATGTATGAGCAAACTGAAACTGACATAAGCTTTCCACTATCTAAGCTTCTATATATTCTAGTTTAAGTAAACTTAATTATTACTTGTGATTGTTTAAACATTGCCTTTGTTCATTTGCCTTTCGATTAGGGAAAACCCAGTGTCTGCTCCTACATTTCGTGAAGTATCGCAATTTGTAAGAAAATCATTCAACAATCGTTTTTAATAATTTACTTTTGAAATTGCCGAAGTAAAATTTTACAATGATTTGAAGTTTAAATAGCAAAATAAATCACACAAAAAATACCTCACATGAATTAAGCAATGATAAAAAAAGAATAAGAAATACTTTATCACATATTTTATGATTAATCTTACCGTTTCCCTTGCAGTTTAGCATGAAGTGACGACATTTCCTGTTTCGAGAAGATATCAACTTCTTCCAATACTGACAAGAGGTTGTCTGCGGTCGATAAATTCGGAACGTGCAGGACAGTGCTGAATGCTGGTAACAGCTCCATATTCTCCAAAACTTGTCTGTAATAAATTTATATCAAATGTTAAATAAAAAAGGAAATTATGAGCCCTATCGTAAATCTATTGTTCTGCATTGTAGATAGGTTGTTTTTATAAAGAATTGACATTATTAAATGAATTGAAAACAATTTATATTTCGTAATGAAAAACAAGTAAAATTAAAATATATGGTATATTATTTTATTTAATATAAAAGTTGATGTATTATTATAATGTATTATCATAATTTCTTTACCTGCGACTAGAAGTGCACAAAATTAAAAGTTTTCTGCCTTTAGGAGGTAATTTGGTCAGCAGAACCGAGAGAGCTTGCAGAGTCAAGTTCGAATATCGGGGACCAATTGGACCGTAATCTAACAAGCGTTCGATATTATCAACTACGATGCAGCTAAGCTGCGAACGATACGCATCGTCGAATATCTGAAAAGGAAAAGTACATCGTTAATGTACCGAATTAACAGAACAATAAAATCTGTTGTTTCGAACACACCTTTCGGATCATCAAGCACTTGGCGGATTCCGTGTAGCCAACCATGTCCTCGGGCGTGCAGACCTTGACGAAGGGGAAATCGGAGTTCTTGGCGATCTGAGCGGCGAGGGCGGTTTTGCCGCTGTTGGGTGGACCCTCCAATAGGATGGACACGAGCCCCGAACTCTCCGAGGCGCGGGCCTCCTGAATGTAAAGATTGCCATCGGCCAGGATGTCGGCCACAGGTTTGCCCCAGTTGATGATGCCCCGAGTGAGAAGACGCTCGAGAGCCTCGGCGCTGGTTCCAAAAGCCTAAGAATAATTTGGATGATTGTAATCATAGAATCTTTACATCTTGTTTACTTTGTAAAATATAATGACTGAAAATACTTACGGGCTTGATATCGTTTTCTAGTGCGTGAAGGAAATCGGTTCTGGATACCATGAGTTTCTCCATAGCAGCAGGATCTACCTCTACTTTGCTTGAAGCTTTGATTAGCCTATTCATAGCTGTACTCTGAGCGGCACGAATTAAACCTTCTAATTCTGCACCACTGAAATTCTTGGTCAATGTTGCAAGTTCCTTTAAGTCTACATCAGGCGCGATTTTCTTGTAATCTCGCATTCTCGTTGTATGGATATTTAGAATTTGGAATCTTCCGTGTTCGTCGGGAAGACTAATTTCCATTTGTACCTATTAAAAAATACATTTGTAAGGAAATTAAAATTGTATACTTTACTTCTTTACTTCTGTTATATTGTATATTTTGAAAATTCACCTCTAATCTACCAGGTCGCATCAAAGCCTCGTCAATCATGTCGCGTCTGTTGGTCATACCAATAACCAGAATATTATTTAACTGTTCTACACCATCAATTTTTGCTAGCAGCTGGTTTACTACAGTGTCATGTACTCCAGTAGCCCCTGCAACACTTCCTCTTGCTTTACAAATGGCATCAATTTCATCAAAGATAATAATGTGTAGTCCACTGTTTGGTCCAAGCTGTATAAAATATTTGACAATGAGTATAATATACAATTTAAAAGTGTAATTAGAAGAAATTAATTTAGTATTTACTCTTTTCTCTTCCTCTTCAGCATCAGCAAACAGTCTTCTAATATTTGCTTCACTCTCACCAACATATTTATCCAGAATTTGAGGGCCGTTAACAATTTTCGGTTCTCTGGCATTCAGCATGTTACCAATTTGTCTTGCCATGAGTGTTTTACCAGTACCAGGTGGACCATACAACAGAATACCTTTTACGTGCTTGCAACCAAGTTGTATGACAACTTCTGGTGGAAAGACTCGAGAAGCGAATGCTCTTCTGAAGATTGCACTGAATTCTTTGTCCAAACCACCAATTCCCATTTTATTGAAGTCCCAGTCAGGATTAATGATTGATTGACGAACAATCTTTCCTTGTTTACCACCAGTAAGATTTAGGCCTGTATTTGGAGCTTTTTCAAATGAAACTGAAGTATCACCAAGACACCTGCCCATTCTAGTTGGTTTAGGTTTTGCTTCCTGACCAGATTTGATAGCTTGGATGTCAGCAGCTTCTAGACTTTTTACTACTAAACAAAGCATCTTCTTATCCTGAAACTGGAATGCTAATTGTTGGCCAACAGTGAATGCTTGACCTGCAAATTGCATAATAAAATCCTTGGCCATGGCTTCTGTGTCATAAGGCTCTAAACTTGTGCTGTAAGAAGTATTAAATATAAATTAAATATTCAAAATAAAAATTTGATATTATGTCTACAAATTATAGATATAGAACTTACATTTTCTTTTGTAAGAAATCTGCTTCTAAAACTATGTTGGAAAGGAATTCGGAAGTAGATGTGGAATCGAAGTAGTATGGTTTGACCTCGATCTCCTGATTGAGGGACAAGACTGCCCATTTTCTCTGAGGCAAGCTGAAGCCCACTGTGCCCCTATCAATTTTAGGGCACGTTTTGATGGAGAATACATAGTGCTGGTTAGGTCCAGTTGAAACTTCAATATGCCTATAAATAATAAATTTTACAAAGTTTAATAAATTAATGTGAACTTTTGTCACTGTTACTAATTTTATAGCAAAGAATAAGTTATAATAAAATATAATATTAAACATTTTTAAATTTGTTATGCAAGTCACGCAGCACCAATGTCAAATGTGTATTGATTTTTTATTAGCAAAAAAAAAAAAAAATAATAAAATCTATTTTATAAGATACTTTCTATATGCCGCTTACACAGTCTACCTATATTCGAACTTTCAATCAATATATTGGTGTGAAGGCATGTCCACAAAAAAATTCAATTCACCAGCAACATCATCAAAACTCATCTGAATCACAAACACCCATCCTCCCACATATTGATTTAACCAATCCCACTTTACCACCTCATAGAGAGAGAGAGAGATAGAGAGAGAGAGCTACATCTACATTGCTAACTACTGTGCAACCTTCACTAATTCATAACTTTTTCAATTATATCTTCCCAAGAGCAGGCGCGCGCGCATCGAAAGTGTTAAGAGGGAGAGAAGAAGCCCCTCAAAAAGGCGATCATCATCCACGGGCGCTTCAATTCATCCCGGCTTGAAAATCAATAAACATCCGATAAGTCGTATGCTGCGCGCGTGCAAGTGAAAGTGTGCAGGTAGGTGTGTTATCATCCATATGATGAATGAGACAGACTCGGGATATTATATGGATATACTAACTTTACATCGTCCGGGAAATCTCCCCTGCTGACGATGGCGCAGTTGGTGAGGCTGAGCTCATCAGTGGTACACTTCACTGCTTTCATACGCTGGAAAAATCAAGGAGAAAAAAAGAGTGTTTTGCGTTATGAGGCTGTGGCGCCGATCGATTTTCCGTCGTCGAAAGGAGGCTAGGGGAGCTCGATATACTCGTATCGTATCACGAGAGAGTAGCCCCTCGATGCGCATATGCGCGACGTATAGATTCGTCAGGACCTCTCGTTGCAACCCTATCCTCTTTCGCCGTTAAAATACAATATGATGAAATATGCGGCTATTATTCGTGTACTCACCATGGTGGACATCCCAGTGTGACGGGCCGGAACCTCGGTGAGACACTGACGGGCGCACGAGAGTGGACCCCTGAGCTAATGTGAAACCTGCAATGCAGGAGGACGGTGCTGCTTATATGCTTATACGCGCATACACGACTGCTGGCTACGTGGGAGTGAGACACAGCCAGAGCGAGCGAGCGAGCTTACAGTACCGCCAAACTCGGGCGAGCAAACTTTCCGAGAATCTCACCTTCACCCCAAGACCTCGTTCGAGTAAGCTCGCACTTGCGCAGAATAGTAGCCGCGGGGGCGGGGTGCGCGCGTGCAATGCATGTGTATATGAAGGTTTTGCCCTGGTTTTGCAGAAAGTTCGAATTCTTTTTAAAAAAGAATGAGAAAGCTTTGCGAGCTGGTAGGTATCCTATATAGGTATTATTGTGATGAGAATGAGATGTATATTGATTGGCGAACGGTGCGGGGAGCTTTTTTTCGAGCTTGCAATGGAAGAAGTGGGTTTACTGCATCTACGGGTTAAATATACTTAGTTTGCAGGAAAAATTTATGGCGGACGTGGCGCGCTTTAATTAAAAAGCCATATATACAAGCGGAGACCTGTAAAACGAAGTAATGAAATTTAAATATTGATGGAGCTATATAAACGCAGAGCTTATATTACACGCTTAAACACCCTTTCGGTGTAACCCTATAATTACGAATGAATAATTCGCACCCACTCATAATTACCATTCACAGCGCCATACGCTAACAATGCCGCCTTAGATTATTCATATCAGTAATACCTATTTTCCTCACGGACTTCTGCGCGCTCCAAGCCTGAAAAAACTTATCCTACGCTGGTTCTAGAGATATTCGCGTTGCTGCTGGCGCACTTTTGGTGACGTTTCTCGCCTACCCCCTCTTCTATAAGGTAAAAACAGTCTCATCAGGCACACATAGACATACTTAGCTCCACTCACGCGGGTAGCGGAGCAGCAGCTTTCTCTCGATGTTCGGAGCTCACAGCTCGCAGTCAATAGCGAGACGGCGGCCAGGAGTGCAGTGGTCGGCAGGCACGGGAGCCCGGCTCTCCCACCCGCGATTAATTTCCCCTCCCCGCGTATTTATCGCCGATTAGGAGGACAACGGAGTAGTTTGGTCAACAGTAGAGGTAAAATTCTGAGGCACATGATGCGCGCGGAGGAGGCGAAGAGGACGTGTACACCCAGGCGACCTGCAGCGTGATAACCGTCGGAGAGGTTAGGACATACGCAACGAGGCGGTCACCCAGCAGGTGTGTTCGCTTCGACTCCCTAGGACCGTATGCTGTCTCTGTCTAACGTATTGAGTTGAATGGGGCAGAAGAGAGACAGAGTGAGGGGACTAGGGTGAGGGCGAACGCACCTGCTCTCCGCGAATTGTTGACATGTTTGAATATTTTGTATTTTAAAAATTAAAACTGTAATTTGGGAGGCCGTGGTTCGTTGGACGAAAAGTTTCGGAATGGGTGAAGAGGAAAATGTGATTCTAGGATTTTTCGAATTGGGGATTGATGGATTTTTAATGTTTGTTGACAGGGTGATCATATGTGGAAGATTTTCAATAAAGCAGACTCAAGATGGAAAGAGGAAAAAGTGGGACCGGCAGGGGTTCCAAAAATAAAATTGCTCCTCATCCATCGGATTTCATAGCCCTCGGCTCCAAGAGCAGCAGAGATGTGCTGGATCCAAAGAGGCCTGGAGTTGGTGGGCTTACCAAATCAGGATCTGGACCAACTACTACCAGTAATAAGATTTTTTTTTTTTTTTTTTTTTTTTTTTTTCATTTTTGATACATTTGAAAAGTACAAATTTTTAGGAATAGATGTTCATAAAAAAATGTATTTATTGCATGAAAGTTTTTGCACTTACTTGAATTCACCTTTAGAAGCTATATTAATAATTTTTTTTTTAATATTTTGCTGACAATTATGTTTATATATATTTATTTAAATCACCACAATTTTTCAACAAGTTTTCTAATCTAATTTTCTCTCAATAGAGTATATTAATTTTCTAGGTAATGATAGGAAAAAAGAAGGATCTTCTTTACAGTCGATGATCCCATCAAAGAAACCCAAGCTAGCCCATGTAGCAGCTCCACCACAAAGATCATCCATCAATTCAGAAATCCCCTGGGAATTGGTTGCAATAGACTGTGATCCAGCAGATCTTGTACCTATGGTTTTAGAGGCCAACGATGCTGATGATGCAGAAAAATTAATTGGACTTGTTTGCGGTGCTATCAAAACCTTGAAGAATACAAAATGGAAACCAGATCAAGTTGTATGCATGGGACTGTTGTATTTGGTCAAAATTCGACCTTCAATAATTTCACATCATTGTATACTTCATGCTCTGGTATCACTTTTAAAACGTGAGCAGTCTCATACATTCAAGAACAAAGGCAACCCAGTGGTACCTGTATTAGCAGCTAATTTGTTGATGAAGGGATTCTATGACAAAAAGGAATGGCCTGATATTTTTGTTACGGTATTTATGAACATTTGAAATTAAGGTTATATAAAAATATAGATGTTTGCGCTTCATTTTATTATATAATATGTAATTGATTGATTTTAGGCTTATATTGAAGATGCTTTAGGAGAGAGAGTATGGGTTGACAATGAAGAATGTAAAGGATTTGTAGATAATATTTTAACTGGGTTTAATACAAGAATACCACCAAAAAGTGTTTTACAGCCAGAATTGAGTGTCACGTCATCCAGAGAATGTAATAGTCCATCAACTCTATTAGAAGATGATGACTCAGCTGCTTCACTCATTCAAATTAGTGGTGACAAAGATAAGACAGATTTACCAATCTGTCCAAGATATGCCCACCTTCCAGAAAAAGTAGAAGGTATTGTTTTAGAACAAATAAAAAAACAATTGAATGGGAGACAACCAGAAACCATTACAAGAAACTTCCTTAAATTGCTTTCTTCAGCGTGTGGTTTTGTAGAAATAAGAAACATTGCTGTACCAAGATTAGAAATGTGGTTGCACAATCCTAAATTAATGCGACCAGCACAAGAGCTTCTTAGTTACATTTGTTACAATTGCACTTCTCATACCCATAAAGATATTGAAGTTATTAGTCAGCTTGTAAAAATGAGGCTAAAAACCAAAGCTGTAATAAATTTATATTTGAATGGTGTAAAAGAATTGATTGGTCTTCATCCAGAAAATCTAGCTACAATTTTAAAACATACTGTATATAATGAACTTTCCAATGCCAGAAATCCTAATAATATGCCTATGTTGGCAGTGATGTTTCAAACTTACCAGGAAGCATCTGCTAAATTGCTTGCAGAAATATTCCAAGATTTATTAATGAATCGAGAAGATTACTTGAGACCTCTTCGAGCTCTTTTGCGAGAAATCGTACGAGTTTGTCGACACGACATTAGTTTAATAACTTTAGCGAGAACATTGATGACTGCAAGAATGGAGATTGTTCCACAGCTCAATGTCTTTGAATCCAAAGAAAGGATGTTTACATCTATAATTGATCTTTTATGTTTATGTATGTTTTTGGCCATCAGTCCTCAAGTAAAAGAAGCTGCAGTATTGTGTCAAAGAGGTGACAAGAAAGACGTTCCTTTGTTGTGCCAATTTCAAAATTTAGTTGCTACAATGCAGTATGAAACTATTTCGTGGCTTCAAAGTTCAGCTCCTCAAATTTACGGAATTGGGAAGCTTGAACTGCTTCATGCATTACACAAAATTATGTTATTGGAGCCAGCTGAACAGTATTATAAGCTGGACAATTTCCCACCTGAAAGTGACAGAGCATTTTACATGCGACTAGTTTCAGAAGTGCCTTTACTTGAAAATACTTTAATAAAACTTATTGTAGTTGGGTTTTCTAAGGTATATTCCCTTTTTACGCTCATTACATGTATTTACTTAGTCTTTTTTTTTTTTTAATTCTAAAATTATATTTTACAGGAAAACGGAATTACTCACCCGGAAATGCTAGAACTTGCAGATCAATTGACTCGAAGAGCAGCCATGAGTTCTTCAGATACGTTTCCGTTGCTACAAATTGATAATATGGATATTATTGACCTTATATTTAACTTGTGTACATATCAGCCTCCACCATCTATAAATATTCCCGCGGGTTACGTACCGCCCACGTTAGCAATATCAAATCTTTACTGGAAAGGTTGGATTATGTTATTGACGTTATCTGCTCACAATCCATCTACGATCGGCGCTTTGGCATGGGAACGTTACCCGATTTTACGTGTACTCATGGAAATGTGTATCACCAAGTAAGTACCTCTATAATCTTTTATTCAACCGTTTCAAAAACATTTTTAATGACACATGGTTATTTTTTCTTCTAGTCATTTCTCATACCCTCCACCGTCGATGGCACTACCAGAAGTAGTTGAAGAAGAACGTGCAAAGGAACTCCGCTTCGAGGCGCACGAAAAGCATCAGATCCTTCAATACGAAACCTACCTAGCCGCGGCGTCGACCAGAGTCCAGATATCCGAGCAGAACAGTCTGCTTCTTTCCCAACTGATAACGATGGACCCGTCTGGAATCGCGCGTCGACCGCCCCAGCATGTGCTCGACCAGATCCAGGCTCTGAACACAACTCATCGCTTGGGTCACTTGCTGTGCCGCTCGCGAAAGCCCGATTTCTTGTTGGACATAATCCAGCGTCAGCAGTCGAGCTCGTCTCAGAGCATGCCCTGGCTCGCCGGCCTGGTGCAGAACAGCGAGGGTTCGCTCAGTCAGCTTCCTGTACAGTGTCTCTGCGAGTTCTTATTGTCCTCCACTTCCGGCCAGGCTGATAAACAGTCACGGCAGCAACAGCTGCTCTCGCACCTCCAGCTCCTGCTGACAGATCCGTTACAGGACACGCAGCATGCCTACGAGGTGTTGGAGTACTTTCTGAGAAGGCTCAGCAGCCAGTCAACGTCCAGCAGAATGCAAGCCATCTCGGGTCTCAAACTCGTGCTCAATTCAATTCCCATGGACGAGGAGCACATGGATATTGACGGTGATATCGAGACGTAAGTATCCTGGTATTATATGTAAAATCGTCCTCTAATCATACTTACGACCACCATACGACAACCTACTAAAATGCTACTTTTTGTTTCAGTGAGACGTGGCTACTTCGAAAGCTTCCATCGATCCCTCATTTCCCGGCCGTGCGCTCACTCGTATCAAAGGCCCTCCGCGGCGCTTGCCAGGTCGAGAACCATCCCGATCTCGTGCAGGCGTACATAGCTTACCTAGCGATCCACACGTTCGACGACGATCTTCCCGATCTGATAAACTTGGTGAACGAAATTTCACAGCTGGTGGTCGAGCGGAATACGATCGTCGCTGCCATTCTGCCACAGCCTGACCTTGAGAGTGCTCAGGCGAAGCAGACGTTGCACGCTTTCTTGTCTATTTATTGTAATTATTTGAATAAGGTGAGTTTCTATTTTATGAATAATATATGAAAAATATAATATTTCTTATATTTTGAAAATAATTTTGAATTTTGTCAAAAGGCACGAGCTCCGCGACAAGACGGTGCCCGAGTAACGTGGTCAGAGAACCAGGACCTGATTCTAGTCGAGTGGGCGACGAGCGAGGAGTGCACGATGCACATACTCGTCGTCCACGCGATGATCATCCTCCTGACCTACGACCAAGAGGACAACAACGAGCTCTTCAATCAGCTACTGGAGACGTGGTTCCCCGAGGAAACCGAGCCGCCCAAGGCATTCCTCGTGGACACCAGCGAGGAAGCTCTCTTAATACCCGACTGGCTGAAGCTGCGCATAATCAGGAGTAACATACCGCGTCTGGTGGACGCAGCTCTGAGGGACTTAGATCCGTATCAGCTAGTTCTATTTATACAAAGTTTTGGTGTACCAGTTAACGCAATGACGAAGTTGTTGCATCTACTGGATGCGGCAGTACAAATCGATCCTGTGTCCGTCACGAATCATGTGCTTGATAAAACGTACATGGCACAGGTAAGAAATATTACGCCCATAATAGATAAGAAACCATAAATATAAACATCCTATCACCTTAAAAAAATAATATTCTTACAGCTCGTCAAAATTCTCCACAACCGTGGCGCCTCGGGCGGCCTCGTCTTCCTGCAGCACGTGCAGCTTCAAGTCCAGCAATTGCCGGACGAGAGTACGCCACCCGTGGACACGCGTCTCGAAACACTACCCCCAAGTTCACTGATACTGAAGCATAGTCCGTCACAGCAGAGTACAGCTAAAACAGAAGTGCCGAACCTTATCAATCAGCTGTTCATCGAGAACATCTCACTGAATCAGAAGGCCGACGCCTACAGGAGGTTATACAAAATCCTCGCGAAGGATCTGTACAAGTCTGGAGCGGATAATGAGCGGGGTGCCCTCGTGCTCGCTGTCAAGCATATTCTGAGCGTTCTTAGCTCGATTCAGGTATAATAGATTAGCTTCTAATTAAACTTTGTGGTTATGGGATTTAAGTGTGGTCAAAGTAAATTACATTGAAGTACGGTCATTTGAAAGAATAGAATTGACGAAAATTGTTGGTGTATTGTTCAAGATAGCGTTTTTTTTTTTTTTTTTTTTTTTTTTTTTTTTAATACAGTTATTAATATGACAAGTTCAACATTCTTCCGGTAAAAAAGGTACACAATTATAATGCTCTAGTCTTCCTTAGGAATATGATTTCACACAAGGAACACATGGATTAATTAATTGGGGATAAGATTGTTGTGCATGTGACACCGCATACTACAAGACATAAACAGTTATATTCCGTTGAAATATAGTTTGAAACTTGCAACAAACTCAGTTTGATTACTATAGCTAGTGATGTCATAAACTGTGCAAACAGTACTCTGTTTAAAATGATAGCAAAAAGGCATATATTTAATGGATTAGTAACGTAATGCAATAGTTATATATCATCGAATATTGATTTGCGATCATTATTTTGTATTGGACTACTTTAAAATTTACTTAAAAATACTTAAAAATTACACGAAACCAAATTCTAATTATTTATTTATTTATTTATTTTTTTAACGTATTTTTAACACCAATGAATATTTCGTTGAGGAAGCTTTTTTTAAGATTCTTTAAGCACCCTTTTTATTGCACGGCTTTTTTCAATCGATTGTTACAAAAAGAATTTTATTTTGTAAAAATAATCCAAAAATAATTGGAACAAAATGATTAAAAATATGATGTACACATAGGATTACTAATAATGCAATATTTTATCCTTATTACAGGTCAAAGACTTCCTCGCGTCGCTGGTTCACATGCCACAATACTCCTGCACGCTGATGCGAGTGATTCTCCTGCCCCTCAAGAAATGCTCTACTTGTCCACAAACAATCGAACTGGCGCACAGCATGTGCCTCAGCCTGATATCCCTAATCGGCGAGGTGAACGCACCGGTCCTCTCGATCTTACGTGACTTCGCGAATCTGTGCAGATCACACGCACCCCGTACCAAGGAACTAGCTGCGCTCGCGCAGACCCACGACCCAGCCGACATTCTCGAGAACGCCTCGCCTATGGACCTGGAGAACGTGGGCAGGCGACTCCTCGATGTTTGCATGAAGCAGCAGAAGAGCGAGGTTTTGGTTGAAGCGATGGCGAGGTTGCTGTTAGCGGATAGCGAGCAAGGAACGATCAAACCGCGCACGGGGTTGCTGATTGACTGGCTAGCCTCGGTGGAGCCCGAGCTGATAGGTACTTGCCCTGCGATGCAGATGAGGTTGTTGTTCGGGAAGACGAATGTGTACGTGAGGACAGATGAAAGCGTGGTCAGCTCGCACTCGTGCAGACCGTATCTGTTAACGCTGCTGACGCACGGAGCTAGCTGGGCGACGCTTCACAAATGCGTGGGCCATCTGTTGGATCAATGTCACAATGGGTAAGTGATTTTATAGTTTTAATATCGATTAGTAAACGTTTGAGCACTTATGCAAATTTTATATTTATTGCGAATTTTAGGTACGACCCAACGGCAGTTCTGGACTTCCTGTGGGCTTTGACGTGCAATCCAAAACTGTGGCAAGGCCGGGAAAAGTACTCGACGAAAAACGATACCCCGGAAAAGATTTTGATGCTCGACAAGGGACAGCTTTTAGTTCTCGTAATGTACATAATCGAAGAGGCCGTTATCATGTGCGAGAGGCAGAATCGAAAGACCGCAGTCACACAGATGGAGAATAGGCTAGATCTGTTGCTCTGCTGCTGTTCCGCCGAAGACGAGCTGACTATGGGCGTTGTGAAATACTTGGCTGATCAGATGATCAATCGAAACGAGTTAGTGTCCAAAATCATTTTAACCAACACCCTTGACTAACATACGATACTATAATTAATGATCTTGTAATGTGTTTCAGCGTATACGCCAATATGTCACACCAGTTCATCCTACAGCTCTACATGAAACTGCCTAAGATCATCAGTTACCTGACCGGCTGCCAGGCCAAGAGGATGGTCGACGGCGGCCATATCTCCGACTGGACGGGCTCGGTTCTCGACTGCATGAGCCACACCCTACTCACAGCCCTAGCAGCGACACCGCGACAGAAATCCTGGAGTGCCAAGTCGCGCGAGCTCGAGCTCTGCGCTCGAAAAATGGCGGCTGTACATCCAATCCTCGTCCTCAGGCAGTTGCCGTTGCTGGCGTCTTCGCTCATGGGATGGTGCGACCTCGAGTTCGGGCAGTTCAAGTCGGGCCACCATATGAATCTTTACACGCAAGTTATGGGACTACTGGAGCTGTTGCAGCCGCATGTGTTTAACCAGGAGCACAGGAAGGGCCTGGAGGATACGCTGGAGAATTACTTTAAGTGTTTTCACGTAAGTGGAGGAATAAGATTGTTTGCAAGTTTGTTTTGGAAATTATTAAAATGCTGCTTGTTCTTTTTTCAGCATTATTGTACTACGGATGATCTGACGTCTCTTTTGAACAGATTTGCGTTATTTTTGCAAGCTTATGTGATACACGATGAACAGTATGCGTTGAAGTATCTTCAAAAACATGCTCATCTCCTGCAGTAAGTTGAATCACTTCTTATTTTTATTGTAAAATACATAGTAATTCGACAAAACGGAATGTCAAACCGGTACTTGGACAACAGTAAAAAGCTACTTTAACTGACAAATATAATAATATGGACTCATTAGCATTATCTATGTGATATTAACCATTTAGCGCAATCGAAATTCTGTTAATTATTAGACCTTAAACTTTTATTTTTATAGAAAATATGTATACATTTTTCAAGGTTGTGTTTTAAAAAAGGATGTAACCGAAGATTATTTAAGTTCATTAAGCAATTCTCAACTATAGCATAATCCAGTAGTGGGATATGTTTAATTACATTGTCCAAGTACTTGTATCAGCTTGCCATAGTATGTCCCACTATAGGAACTTTATGCATACTTTTGAAACTTATTTATTTAGTATAAAATGCATGTTAATGTCTTTCTCTTTGTTTTAATAATTAAAATATTAGTTCCCGAATCGGTAATATTAGATTAAAAATTTTCGACAAATATTGTTTCTTAGTTCGTTCAAAATATGCTTCAGAAGTGTCCATGTAGTAATGAGTATTTTACAATATTTGTAAGCTTTTTTCAGTAGGATAATAATTAAAAATAATATTTTCATTTAGTGACCTACAAGCCCACTACCTTTGTCTCGAAAGTTTGCGAACTCTTGTATCGGGAATTCCTATACCGAGGGAAGGCGAAAGTAGCGATACAGTTTTGGTCACTGTCACGTTTAACCGTAGTATGGCGACGCCACCGTTGTCACATTGGCCGGCTCTACTTATGACTCTCACAAAAATTCAAGGCGATGGTGAATAAAAAAAACTTATATAATTGTCTTACACAACGTATTTTAGTAAGAAATACTAATTGAATTAATTTACCCGATAGACGTTTTCAACGCTTTGCAAGAAATTGAACATCTGTCCTCGCGCAAACCGTCGGTGTTGGAACCTATTATTGATAATATCGCCGATTTGCTCACGTCTCCCCAAGGAAACATCAGGACGCTTGCGCACACGCTTATCGCAAGGGCCCTGAAACATCGACCTTATCCGAATCTTGGTGTACTTTCAGCTTTTCAAAGGTGCCTTGACAGTTCTAGAGCTGACATTCTCATGTCTGCTTTGGACAGGCTACCAGACTACGTCTTATGCATGCAAGGTAATTGCAATTCTCTAAACTTGAATGTCTCAATTAATTTATTGCAAATTTCAGCTTCTACTAAAAAATTAATTTTTCTTTTCAGAGTACGCGTTACCTCTGATGCAAAAAGTGTTTGAACTTGGAGTGAATTCAAATGTAAATACTATTCCTTATATAAATAAGAGTATAACTCTTCTAAATACACAAAAAGGCTGTTAGTTATTAAGATTATAAAAAGTTTTTATAAGAAAATTGATTCTTGGGAAAATAAATATTAAAATTTGTATATTCGTTTTTTATTGACAATAAAGTATAAAAATCACAAACTAATGATGCATTTTACATACACAACATGCAGAACATAATTATATAGATAAAATACTATATGTACTTCAATTTTATGAGTTATTATAATTATGATATGCATGTTCTGCAGAACATCTATAAGTATATATGTACACCTAAAATAAATACGTTTTAATTCATTTGAAAATATTGCCATGTCTAAAAGCTTCTGATGGTACTTTGTTATTTACATAAGTTTGCATAAAAGTTTTAATTGCTTGACGAATATCCCAATTAGCTTGTGTTAAATACTTGTCACAATATTCTGGACCCATAGTCGTTAATTCTTGCATAAGTCGCAAAAGTTGATATTTCTCCCCTGTACTAAATGGTTTAGGTTGAAATTCAGGAACTGATTCTTGAGTAATAATTTTTAACTCACTTAAATCCACATTATTCAATCCTGATGGAAAATTATCTATGTGATACTGATCATTTATAATACAAAATTCATTCTCTTCTTTGGCAGTAAGAATTAGAGTTCTGTGAAACCACAATGGAAAGCCAGAATTTTTTCTGTATACAAATGGTCCTTGCACAGCTACAGCAATACAATTATTTGTACTGTATAGTACATCAATATCTAAATATTTTAATTTATGAAGAGTAGCAGGTTCACGTTTCAATGTAGCAATAATTCTTTCTGGTCCATTTAATAAAAATTCAGTGCACTTAGCATAATCAACAAATTTTAATAAATTCCTGTTGCTTGCAAAAGACTTTAATATTTGTTTATGTGACTCAAGTGTGATTCGACCAATAGTCATAGAAAATAATGCTCCAGCATCATAAAGTCCATTTAATACTATTCTGTCATCTTGATCATAGCAAGTAAAAAAGTGTTCTAGAAATTGTTTAACTAGATCAATTTTACTCTTATCCAATATAAAATGATTATTATATTTTGGCATCATTTTAATATTTTGTCTAACATCTTGACCATCTAGAATTTTTAAATGAGGAAAGTATGATTTAACTGCACATACATACTCTTTAGGATCGTTATAGTTACCACATAGAGGATTGCCATCAAGCAATAGTTCTGTAATTTTTAATTCTGTAAATGGACGTAGTAGAGATAAGTCTGTTAATTTATTATCGCGAACGTCTAGTTTATTAAAATGAAAATTGGAAAGTTTTTCATTGAATTGAAGAACTTCCATATTATTATTTTTTAAAATTAAAGAACTAAGCGTTAGTTTATTATCTCTAACTGAATTAGGAGTCAGGACTGGCTTTGAAAAACGCAAGACTTGATCTAATACTAATGGAATATGAATTGGACAATAAACTGAACCCATTAATCTATCATTAGTGAAATTTTCAAGATTCAAACTTTTTCTATTAAGCGGTTCTTTAATAACACGTAACCTAATAGCATTTGTTATTATTTTCTGTACATTTAGTTGCATATCTTTGAAGTTGAGAAAAGAGAGCACAATATCAATATTGATAACTTTTCCTGTTCTAAGTTTAAGTTGTAATTTTTGATTGACTAATTTTTGAACAGTATTAGATCGGCAGAAAGTTAAAAAACTGGCTTTTTTCTCGCCTTCTATTGTATACATTACAGGTATCATGTGTATAGGTAGACAAGCTTCAATTAATGCATCAAGTACCAAGGCCTTATCTGTCTTTTCCACATTGTACAAAATAAATTTGTGCCACATATTTATTTGATTAGCCGCTTCTGCTGCCTGCATATTAAAATTTAGATCCCTATATGTTATTCTTACAGGGTTTGGAAATCTATTTGCTGCATTTGCTGCATTTGCTTCATTGTTGTTTTCAGTTTCCATGATTGAATGTTTATTCTGAAAATTATTGCTATATAGTTTCCTTGTAAATCAATATTTATAAATAATTTTCTTTAACGTTTTTATATATTAACAGCACATTATTATAAAATTCAATATACTTACTGTACAGGTTAGAACAGGTAATTATCATCAGAGATGTTAGAAAATCTTAACTATTAATAACATTTTATAAAATATTTAAATTTTACGAATATAACTTATTAACGCTGTAATAAGAAAAAGTTTTAAACAAATTTGCACTAATTTTTGATTAACTATTTCGTGACTAGAGGAAGCACGAAGTATAATAATAAACAAGTCCTTACTCCGATCACCGGTGCATCAGTGCATGGCATCCGCATTCACGACGTTTCCGCTGAAAAGGTGCTCAATCGGTCAAGTAGTTTTATCATTAATGTTATGATTATCATACGAGTTATTTAGCATAAATGAAGTATGTAATATATACCTAATAATTATAAGTTAATAAAGACAACAAAAATTTTGTAAGATTATTTGTATTTTATATAAATTTATTAATTTATAAAAAAATATTGTACAGTAAGATAATAACATTTTATACATTATACATAGGTATCATGTATATGTAACATTATTCTCAGCTTACAAATAAAACAAGCTACTTTTATACAGCAAGTGCAAATGTCTTGAATTAAAAAAATTAATATGACATACTGCTCTTTTAAAAATAATCTTTTGTCAATTGTTTGTTTTTATAGTGGTTTAGGAAATTGGTAATAGCTTTTCTAATGTCCCACCCTGCAGCATCCAAATATTTTTCACAATGATCAATCTTCATTGTTGTTGTTTCCTGTAAAATAAGTAATAAATTTTCTCTTTCACTTGGACTGAAACAAGATGGCTTAAATAAAGGTGCAGGTTCATTTTCTATGTTGTATGTAATATGGTCTATTCCATGAACTGGCAAATAAACATGATACTGATCATTAATTATTTTGAATTCATTGTCATCCTCTGCAGTCAGAATAAAAGTTCGGTTGAAAGAAAATATTTGATTTGTAGAATTAGTTAATTTGAATAATCCCTCAACAGATATACACAGAGATTCGTCTGTATCATACATAAGATCACAACAAAATGATTTATAAACATGCTGAGTAAGAGGCAGTGCCTCTAAAACACTTAATATCTGTTCTTGTCCTCTGTACAACAGTTGTTGACTATTCTTTCCAAAAATCAACAAGTTTCTGTTTGCTTGTCCAAAGGGTTCAAGATTTCTTTTGCTTGTTGGCGAAGTTGGTGTACCTACTGTTGTGGAATACCATGCTTCATCATGGTACATACCTCTTAAGACATTCCTATCTGTTTGATCATAAGCTGTAAAAAAGTGCTCCATAAATTGCTCAACTAATCTCCTTCTCTTCCAGTTTTTTACATAACTTTTGAAGATTAATGGAAGCCCTGCAGTAACTTGCACACCATCCAATTTATGTATAGTAGGACAATATTGTCTTATTGATTCAACATATTGACTAGCACTAGAATAATTTTCACACACAGGATTTCCATCTAACCAAAGTTCTATAACATTTAGTGCTTTAATAGGTTCTAGAATCTCTGCATGGAGTATATCATTATTTCTTAAATCTAAATATTTTACAGACTTAATATTTGATGATTCTAACATTGATAATGAAGTGAGTTCATTATTTCGAAGACTCAAATATTCATATGATCCAAGTGCAGTTTTTGACAATTTTAGAACATGAGCCATAGTTCTACACTGAGACAGTGGACAATAAACTGTTTTGTATATTTCTGGATCTTTGTGAAAGTTATCTAAAATTAGTACTTTTTTTTCAGCATTATATCTTTTTTTCAATACCGTTAATAAAAGAGGCTGAATATTGATTTTTAAGTCATGAATAGAAGCAAATCCAAGTGTAATTGATAAGATCAAAGGACTTCCATCTGAACATTGAACTATTAAACTTGTCTTGCAAAGTTGCTCCAATGCTCTATCACAATTTCTCGCAATAAAACAAGAATCTTCTCCAAGAACTTGATACTTAACAGGAATCAAATCTGCTGGATTAACAGCCTTAAGAACACTCTTCAAAACCGTTTCTTTGTTATAGTGCCCCCCTCGAAGTATCAATATGCGATGCCATATATCATTTCTAGCCATCAAAGCTCTTTCACGAAACATTGTAGTATCTTGATACATAGCACCCATACTTAATTTTAATGCCATAGACGAGTCTAAAACCATTGGTGTGACAGGTCCAGATGGTTGTTGTGTTGAAGATTGTGCATTTGGGGGTTGTTGTGGCGCACGCGAAATAACGTTTATGTGGCGATACATCTTGAATATATGTTACTTATTAAAAATTTATCTTTTATACCTTAAAACTATAAAATTAAATCTGAAAATAAAAAACAAAAATTATGAAAATTTATTTGAGGTTACTTAATAAAAAAATCAATATCTCTCGTATGAAATTTAATAAAAAAACTTACTATGCTTCTTAAACACTAATTAATGTTATGTTTTTGAACTAGGTGTCTAACTCTTTGAAGTGTTGTAGCTCATTTTCTTCCTAGTCGCTAGGTAGGTACTTGAATTTTCGGCAATACAAACTTTACTCAAAGCGTCGGCACACTCCGAACTCCGACACTGGCACATCGGCAGTCGGCACGGTCACACGAGACGCATCATTCGCGACCGAAACGCACAGGGTTTCGTAAACAAGAAGCTAAGTAATCACGTGACCATCATGCGACGTTTCTGATTCGTCAACGGCGAGCTATATCCCTCGAACTTCAAAATGAGCCTGATAGGCGCCTAAAATTTCTTTTGCAAGTTGCAACAAAAATCAACGAGTGTAATACTAAAAACGCGTTTCATACTCTAACGCACTGTACTTATAATACGCAGTGACGCTTTTTCTCACGAGCATGCCTGACATTCGAACTGCTTTAACACAAAACAACATATATATACTTCATACTAAAAACGCGTTCATACTAGTTATACGTATAAGAAGAACAACTAGGTAACGCGCAGTGACATTTTTTCTCGCGAGGCATTCGCATCGGACCGCTTTTGCTGCAGTTGTGTTTACATCAGTAGTGTATGTTCATGAAAAGTGTATAAAACAGCATGTATTAATTGCCTACAGATATTTTCTAAGTGAATTCCTTAAGATAATACCTACACAGAAAAGTTAGAAAAACACGTGCATGCCGATAACCAAAATTCGTTGTGCAAACACCGAATATAGCAAAGGTACTTAAACGTATAATCTATACTGCTATATACTTTACTGAAAACGGACTGCTGCGATCTGCGAATAAGTACCTTGTACTCGTAAAGAAACAGAAAAAACGTATTCTTGATATGGTAAGTTTATTCAATTTGGCTTGAATAATAATAATAATTCCCCTTTATTAAAATTGATGGCTATGTTATTTCACGTTTTATTTGCAATCTGATTGGTCGGAAGCGTTGCCATATGCTGTAGCTATATATGTACATGGCAACGTAATGTTGTTTATTTATATTTTTCTTATAAGGAATATATATATATATATATTATATTGTCCCATTTTCGAACATTGTATTCAAAGCACATCAGTTCATCTCCGCGCTCATAGCGCGTGTTTGATCTAGTTTATTACATTATGTCATATGATTAAGTGCCTATCTAAACAAAAAATTTATTCGATTACATTATTTTATATCATTCTTCCAATTACAGGTCATTTTTTTACTACGGCGTGACACCACCTTGGTGTTGGTGTCTCCCTAAACTTTCTTTACTTTTTGGTTTTTCTCTGCGATATATATCAAACTGAATTTACTTATTTCACGGTAATTTTCTCTTAAATTTCGCCGGGATATATATATATATATATATATATATATAT